>CAXKVY010006331.1:0-15000 GCA_964058915.1 Tetropium fuscum | reverse complement strand
ACTTCCCAAATTTAAAAATTTACAAGCAAAACAATTTCTTTCGTATGAAATCCTAATGAATTATGAGTGTTGTCGGAATAATATAGAATGGCACAATATATATATATATATATATATATATATATATATATATATATATATATATATATATATATATATATATATATATATATATATATATATATATATATATATATATATATATATATATATATATATATATATATATATATATATATATATATATTTACATATACATATTATATTTAGTAATAATTCTCTTACCAGCTCTTCCGAAAAATAGTACCTATTATCATGGATGCGTTGCAACTTACCTGAAAAGAAATAATCATGTTAGTCTATTAAAGTTTGAGGTGCATCAAGTATAAATATAATTATCAAAACTAAAATCTCATCCTCCACATATTTGACTAAATTGGAATTGAAAGATTTGATTTATTAAATTTTATTTATTCGTGAAATAAATTTCTCCATTTCTCCTAAATTTCTATATTAATATTAATAATTCTTCTAGCTAAGAGTGTTAGCATAGATGTTTTAAAATATCATGTAAAAAAGCAGATAAAATTATTTTATAGCTCCTTTTAAGAACAGTATTTTATTTTATTACGAGAAGCTAAATTTCTTCTTAACAACTTTAATAAAACAGTTATATTATAAATGTATTAGACTAATATAACTGTTATTACAAGACTGGTATAAAACTTCTATAAAACATTTTATTTTTGTAGGTATATTCTACAGAATAATTTAATAGTAAACACATTTATAAAGTATTTATAAAATAGTTTTTTTGGTTGTAGAAAGGCCTTTATGATAGCTATAAAATAATTTTATCACACAAAACAAATTTACCTCGGTGGAAGATTATATATAATGTATGCTTTTTAATTTCGACAAAGTTCATTTTTCAGAACAGTTATCGAAAAAATAAATAATACCTTAAAAATACAATTTTTTGACGATGGCAATAGATATTTCTCCTATATATTTTCTCGGTTTCAGCAAGGACCTGAAAATATATAATATCTGTGTAATATCGCAGAATGACAAAACGAAATAACTTTTCTGTTATAAATTCCGTCCCTCTAAAAGATGAAAAAGTTAAAAGTTTGGGAACAGAAAACCTAAATTTTCGATTTTCGCCCTCCGGTGTCTGAAGCGTACGCATTCCCCGGCCAGTGCTGGCGCTCCATAGGACGCCCATCCTCACCATAATTACTGTTCTCTGGATATATACTGTATTAATTATTTTTCATACCAGAACGCCTTCATTCAGCCGATCAGGATTTTTTTCTCAGCGGTGCAAGTAACGACAACAGTTTCGTAATGACTATAGGGGAGAGTTTATTGCAGAATTGAAAATATACACTGATTTATGTGTCAAACAAAAAGAACGATACTTTTTATGATGGAAGTTTTCCACTGGATTGTATTGTTAATTTTGAAATGTGCTCTTGGGAGGAAGTATCCTAATTTACAACCCCAAAAATTATAAAATCACAATAGCTAATTCGCAAGTTTAAATCTTTCCCTTTCCACTGTGATAATTATTTATGGGGTCTCCGAAGTTATACTTTCGAAACTTTGGTGATATTTGAAGTGGAGAGAGACGTGATTTAAATTTATAGTAGTATGTGCAAGATAAGGAAACATCACGACAGGAAAATCTGTATTTATATCTACAATTGATTTTTGAATCGCACAATTTAATATAGAAAGTGTTGCCCAAGAGGAGTTGAGTATATAGTTTTATGTGTTACTTATTTTGATTTACTTTAATTAATATATACCATAGCCCGGTCAAAGTAGACATTCAAGGTTACAATAATTCGCATAGAGCTGAAAATTGCTAACGCCATCATAAATGAAATGTAGAAAGTCCCCATCGATCCCATATTTGCAAAAAAAGGTCAAAATTTGCAAATATTGGTTTTTTGCATTTTTCAGCAACGATAAGTTTTCATAAAAACTCATAAAAACAAGTCAGACAAAAACTATCATGCAATTGTCTATCAAATTTTTCATACACTTTTTTCCCTAAGAATTACCATTTCTGAGATATAGCGATTCAAAAAGTTGAAAAAGTTGTGTTCTCCATGATATGCACACGTTTCCACGCCGCCTGCGTGAGATATATACTAACGTGGTTTCCTTGGTAGGCTTATTCCACGATTTATTGTGGTTCTGTTTAATTAAATAATATTGTATTAAATAAAAAAATGGAAAGTTGCCATTGGAAATTAAGAAAGCGGTGTGAATTATGAGGGAAATATAATTGGGGAAAACTATTGTCTTCTTCCTTATTTTTATTCTTCTTCCTGCTGGATACAAATAAATTGTTGCTAACAGCGATGCATCAGATGTCTCATCGCTGATATCGTCTCCTCGAAGAATCCTCTTCTGATGGCAATTCAACATTGGAGCACGACTGGCCTTGACAACTGCTACATGATAACGAACAAATCAATCCAACTTATTGCAGCCGCACTTAGCACTACTCCCTTTTTTCAATTGCAAAAAATTGTATTGGGGAGTTCTTCCGATTCAGGTGGGAATAAAGTCTGGATTGGTTCCAATGTATTGTCAATTAACTTCCAACCCCTACCCCAACGTCCTCTGGGTCCAGTTGATTACCAAGTCACACTTGAACTTGATAATATAAGACAAGCTAACGCAATTACTGCAATTAGTGCAATTAGGGTTTATTGTTAGGAGTATTTTATAAAAAACATAAATATCGAAACTCCATATACCGAAAAAAGGAAACGAATTCCATTGGTGATTACAGCTTGTGGGGTGGAGTTACTATCTTTAAAAACTGTAGCACACTTAACTATATATTGTTTTTCAAACAATTTAAAAACTGTTGTTTAACCCCTCCTGAAAATTGCTGTTGCCGTATCGCAGCTAGTTATTGCATGTAAAAATAATATGTGAATTTGGCATTTTGAAAAAGCAGATAAACTTTTGGATAAATATATTTCCAATCGCTGCTGAGCCTTCTCAGCTTTTAAAAATTAATACTTTTTTCGGTTGGAATTCGAGCATTATACCTACCAATAAAGCAACATCTTCACATTTATTGGTTTCTTTTGTGTTTATATTGTAGTGTCATATCCAAATTAACTAATTCTTATACTGTTTACCATTCCGGCATAAGCGAATAAACAATGTCAGGTATATAAAGCAATTGCTGATTATGGTCTAGGTCGACTTAATAAACAACATTATTATAACAACTAAATGAAACTGGGACACGTACATATTGTACTGACTTGGTCGAATATTATAGTAGTGAAATTAGGTCACAAGAAGAATTGATGTATTGATGCGTTGAGGCATTGATGCGTCGAAGCAAGTAAGCACTCAAGCTTTGAACTTTGTTCGTCTCGCTGTGCCTATGCGATAATATACTATGTTAAAAAAATTAATAGCAAGTAGCTCGACTGTGTCCCCATCATGGGTGGTTTACCAATACCTGATCCCAGAAAATCGCCACCACAATATCCTCAGAATCGTACAATTTGTTCGTATAAGTTACACAGACCAATATTTTTACTTGTATTACGGGAACAGTGATGTATATAGGCAGCATATTCATGCATATTATGGAGAACACAACTCTTGCAACTATTTTAATCGCTATATATCAGAAATGGTAATTCTTAGGAAAAAAAGTGTAAGAACAATTTTTATAGATAATTGCATGATCTTTAGTTTAATCTATTTTTATGATAAAACTTGAAAAATGCAAAAAACATATTTGCGAACTTTGTGAAATTTACACACCTTCAATAATTTTTTTTGCAGTTGTGGGATCGTAGGGAACTTTTCACGTTTCATTTGTAATGGTGTTCCCAACATTCGTACCAATTTTCAACTCTATGCGAATTATTGTAAGCTTATCCATATTTTTTGAGCCATTTTATTTGTTACAGTATGTATACTCGCAGGCCTATAATTTTTTCGGGAAGTACGATATCGACCCAAAATTCGTTTATCCTTTGATTATTGCCCAAAAATTCTAAGAAGGTCCACATTAAATGCGTAATTTATCTTGTATTGTGTTTTTTCTTTAAGTACTATATCACAGCTACATTTCAAAATGTAAACAGATGTGTGACGCCGAACTGCAAAAAAGTAAGATATCTAAAATCCATTGTCCTATTGTCAATAAACAGGGTCTACCCATAAGCGGCACGAATCTTAAAGATTGGGCAGTATCATAATCATAAATTGTTATTCCTTGGGTCAGTGGCAGTTCGAAGTGTCACTTAATTTATGTTTTCCGGTATGGACAAAATGGCCAAGCATTACCCAGAAGATAATATTAGAATAACACTTTCATAAAATGTAGGATCAGCTAACTAATTAATGCAGAAAGAGTATCTCAGAAATATCATAATTGTATTTTTTTGGAGAATGAAGGATCTAAGCCTAAGAAGAGTTTCTCTGTGGGGTTTTCTCTTCATATGTGTAGGCACCCCACAAATATTGTTGTTATTTATCCATGTCACGTAACATGTTTAGTTCCCATTTTGCAATCAGATGTCGTTAGCGTACGAGAATAGTTTCCTGAGATTATGTAAGGGGTAAAGTAGATCCCGTAGAATTGGTCAGGATTTTACCCCCAGTAAGTCGTATTACTTAAAGGGGATGAGAGTTCATCCTTGGTCCCGCCAAACGAGGGCTAGAGCGGCAATCCTAGCCAAAATTATTCAGTTTCCGGCAGGTTTTCATACAGTAAATTCGGGTTCAAAAATCAAATAGTTTATCAAATAGTAGTAAGCGGAAAGTTAGTCAAAATTGTTCCATTAGAGTCAGATTTACTTAACCCTAGTTTGTGTCTCACATAGATAGGATTATTATTTGCGCGACGCATCTGGTTTAGTGTCCAAATTTCTAGCTTGTTTGGTGTAAATGTTTTATCGTGATCTTAATTTATTCTGTTAAACGTTAAATATATATTAAGTTATTTGAAGTAATCTCTTGATAAACGAAATCCAGTATTATTCGACAAAGTTAGGTTGTGAATCTTAGTGGTTATGTAAGGTCTTAGCCATTACAGGATTCACCCCGCCAACATGAGAATATATGAGGTAAGATAATTCCAAATGTATCACTATCAAGATTTCAACGTCCAATTTTAAAGCCTACGCGAATTTGCCAGTCTAATTTTAAGCATTCGCGACGAACCCAGGACTATGAAATCATGTGTATATATGTGTGTATATATGTATGCATACATATTCTTGCCAACCCAAGACGCCCCCTTTCATTTTAACAACGTCCAATCTGAGAAAAACCCCAGTGGATACAATACCATTTAATATGATTGATCCTATAGCCAAATTATAGTTCTAGTTTTGTATAATCTTATATGTATTTTTACGCCATGGAAATTTGTGAAATCCTCAGCTATGGCAATATATATAAATTTTAGGCTATCGGAAATCTGGATATCAATATTGTATTGGTGACATTTCTTAAATGGCTACCATAAATAGAAAATATAAAACCCTTCGGTAGACGAAAGAAAGGTAGAGAGTCAGAAAATAATACTGAATCTATAACACTATCTTACATACTAAATGATATTATTATAGTATAGTTATTTATATTATAGTAAGATATTAAAATAAAAAAAAATAGAGCTTGATTGAACACATTTCACGCAAACGTGTGAAAATATATGATATTTACCACTTATAGAATGATATTTCTTTCGCAAATTGTTAAACACTTCCGAGTATATGCTGAAATTGACACGGAAGTACCAAACGCGACCACAAAATGTTTCCTAAAGTAGGTAGTACATACTTATAACATGGGTCGTCAAACATAAATCATATTTATCTATATTTCGGGACCGGTTTGCGTTCGCGATAAAACATTTATTTGCAACATAAATATTACGTCGAGATCACTGCGGGTAGTTTATTCTTTAAAATAGGTTTATCCGAACCCCAATGAACCATAAATAAAAGTATGGTATGCAAGATTATTTGGTGACCAAATATCAATAAATCACCTAAACTTGACATCAAGTCTCATATCCTCAATTTTTAGAGTTTCGTTCTCGTTATCCAAATACTTTATTAGAAAATATATAGATACAATAGGCAGTTTGATTGCCACTGAAAGCTTTCATAATATTACAGATTTCTTCATAAATTATACCATAATCTTTTTCTTGCGTTTTCGACACACATTATTTAATACAATTTACATAATGCTGAAATTGTTAAAGTTGTACCTACTACTTCCTACATAAAATAAAGCAGTTGTTTTAGTAAATCCAGAAAGTTACACTAACCCTGTAGGCGCCTCGCCTCCTCAGGCATTACAGTATAAAGCTAAATATGAATATTGTATGCCTAATGCATGTAGAACAGGAAAATTTCGCCACCGCAGATGTTTCCAGTGTAAAATAGTAATTACTATAACATTCTACTGAATCTGCGATACGAAAAATAAACCACATATTCAGATTGGAGGCGAATTCTGGAGAATTGACACAAGATTTTTATCCGCCATTTTCTTGGAAATTTTCAGATAGATCTAGGGCTTTCCACATACTTCCACATACGTCTTGAATTCTTGAGAACGGAGTAAATTCTTTTAGTATTCCTAAAAGTATTTTCAGTCTTTTAGCTGTAACTCGAAAGCTATGCATTTTCGTATGTAGACATAATACGATTTTCTGTAGAGAATCAAATATTACATCGTAATGGCTAATACCAAAGTCAAAAACTTTTTTCTCAAAAAAAATAAGTAAAAATTAACTGTTAAAAAAAACAAATATTTAATTTTTTACGTAATTTCTGGAGAAACGGCGACCGAGAAAAGTATTTTTGATAGAAATTGGCTGAGATACCGTCGATCAAAGTTACCTACATTTTTACGATTTTACCAATTTTTACCTTTATATCATATTATTTCTAATTATTTTTATTCAATAAAACAATTATTTTCGGTTTATCATTGGTAATGATAAAGGTATTTGTTCAATTTTGATATTCATATGATCTTACATAATATAAAAAATTAATGTACTAATATATAGCTGTTTTAAAGATTCCTTCTTTGAATCAAAATATCTTGGCCTCACCTATACATTGAATGGATGCGATGCCACTGCTACTTTTTTCGATGCTGGCAAAAAAAGTCATGAAATTTATCAACAATATTCATCTTTATTCTTATTAAATATTTTGAAATATGTTCAAAATTCAAAAGACAATGCGTGTCCTGAAGATATCAGTTACCTACGCATCTGAACACATCGTAATTCGAGCCGGTTTTATAACCGCATGTGCAATGTGTTATAGTCGCATGTGCGACCAGAATAGACTTAGATAGACTTAGGTAAACCACCATTTAGTGAAGGAATGAGGGAAAGCTAGAAAACCTCATTAGTTAGATCTTGGGAATAAATTTCTGAAAATTTATTTCGCTTCAGTGCGGGGGAATCGAACACACACTGCTGTCAGATGAAAGCCAGCGCTAACCGCTCGACCACCGTCTTTTTTACGGGATAATTTTAATTATTATATCAATTATATCTACCATTTACTTCTTACATTGATATTGTTACTAAAATAGCATTCGATGTTCTAAGGTCTATATATAAACTTGTATATATTTTAAGTATTTACGTTAAACAAATAGTAACGGAGCCATTAGTGTTATCGCTATTTGATTATTGTGATACCGTATCACATCATATCATATTTTGTACTAATATGTAGCAGATAGCAATATATACAAATTGTGTAGCAAAGAGCATATCACACCTTATTTATATTAAATATAACTGTAATAACTGTAAACTGTATGAATATACTTAGAAAAATTCACTATGCTTCGTTTTTCCATAAAATCATAATATTAAACCAACCAGCTTATTTGAGAAAAATGTTTTTGCTGTGAATATACAGGCTAGAACTTGAAGAAACCCTTTGCTTTTATAGATTCTTAGAACTCCACGTGCACGTCCTTTCATTTATCTATTTTGGGTCTTTTCTGCACAATTTTGCTTTAACTCTTTATTTAACCCGCCTTTGGATTTCGAAATCGGATTTGCAAGTGTAATTCAATGCAGGAAGTAGTATTTGCTCTCTGAGTAGTTGTTACTTGCAAATCCATTCAGTATGTCGTTGGCCTACATAAGGCTAGGGCCGCTTCTCTAGGTGCCTGCATTGCAGGACGCTGCTTATATCACAAGACATATAATGTCTGATGGGTAGTAGCAAAATGGGTAGTAGCATAAAGTCATCGTATTATAATTATTATTATATTACTTTGTTAATAAATACATTAAACTAAACTGTATTTGGACTAAAATATATTTTTCCGTATTCTTCGTATATATTTACACAGATTGTATACGACGCCGACGGTTGTGTGCAATAACTTTGGATAAAAAGTATCCAAAAGCCCTTCACGGTCCTCAGTTTTAATACTTGTAAGAGGTCCTACTACCGAAGGCACTTTGCCGCCTATAATACTCCTTTTCGTGCTTTCTTTCAAAAAATTATATTATTTTTATGGGGAGGATTTCTTTTAAGAACAGGAATTACTCTTCATTAGTAATAAACACTCCCTTGAAGACGGCTACGGCCTTTTTACTGCAATTTACGCAATCGTCATGAACCCTTTTAATATTATTAGCTGTCACATAAAATAAACAGTTATTTAGGGTATTATTCCGCAACCAAAGTTTCGGCGTCACCTTGCACGTATATCCAACATTCGCAAACGACTAGAATTAAACGTAATGGACGAAAATGTGGCATCTGCTATCGTAATTAAACATTATGCCGTCGCGGGCTGAATCGTGCCATTTACAAAGCGGTGGTCTGCATTCCTTTCTGGGGTTTGACGTGTCCTCACTTTGATGTGGACAAACAATCGCGCTCGCTCAGCAGAATATGCGCTGCATATGGCGAGAGATATTTTGCGTCTATTGGGGAATAAAACTACAGCGGCACATTTGGTGGCGCTGCGATCAGACGAGTAATGATCAGTTGATTGTTATTTTGTTTATACAGAATTATGCAGTTAATTAATTGTTTGTATATGCTTTTGAGTTCCTTCAACATATTATTTAAACACGCATTTGTAAAAACGCTGATGTCGTTTATAGTCCAAGAAATGGAGGGTTTCAAGCAATGGACATTTTTTTTGCGATAAATAGTTTCCGCTCCACGGCGCCCCAAATTTGGGAGTTAATTTGCAATTCTCAACAGAATCAGCTATCGCTATCAAACAATTCTGTAATATTTTTGTATATGTTTTCGTCTTTCATTTCAATTTTTTTTTAATACCACTTATTATAACGGCGCTGTATCCCTAGCGTCGCGAAGCAGTTATAATTCCCCCACCACTTGAGCGGCAACTCAAGGGGGTCGGGTCGCAAACCGTAGTATATACTCAGGGGACCTATGTTTACCATCCCACCAAATTTTATATTTTTCCGACCTTTTGCAAAGAGAACCCCTTTTTTGTACCTATTGCTTGGACTATTATCACTATATCACTATTAATATAATTATTTTAATAGGTACGTAAATTCAATAAGGTTTACTTTAACCTATTTTTGCAATATTTATTTCCAGAAATAAACTGTAAAAACTATTTTTAGGTTTAAGTATTTTTTAGTTAGATGCTGCTCCAAATAGTAGATGTGTGAGTGAAAGTGAAACAGTTGTGGTATACCAGAACTGTAGAACAAACAGATTTAGATACATTTGCCTTTTGTTTGCAAACCAGTGCTTTGCAGAGTAGCTCCAATGACATTGCTGGCAAACTGATCTATGAGGAAGACAAAGTAGAAATAGGGACATCTACATGTTCAGGCACAGCTGGAGTATCTGGGAAGTGCAAACACATTTCTGCCGCATTTATGAAGTGTGCTGATACTAAAATTCGTTTAAACGTGATAGTGCGTTTCAATGGTCAAGACAAGGACTGCGGCTTTGTTTTAAGTGTGGAAGACGAGGACAGCGGGTATGAATCACTATCACGTTTAAATTAATTCTACTATAGCTTGTACAGCTAAAGCTTCTAATAAACGCATAATGGTAGAATTACACAAAATGCTATGCACAACTTAATATTTTTCTCTATTGCCCCTTTCTTTTTCTCTCTTAGGAGTAATATTCTTGAACTGGAATGAATATCCGGCACTGATGTGAAATATTATGTCGGAGAAAAAAGGAAAAGCACAGAATACCTATTTTTTTAATATTTCATTTGGGATGACAAGGATACTATGCGAATAGTGGATGTTCTATTCTCAGCCACATACTCACTGAACCGCGAGTAGAGAAGGATGTGAGGATAAGACAGTGGGAGTAACTTATAACTATTGTATGTACAATATTGGATTTTAGTATATTTATTACAACTTTGGTTTCATTTTTTTTATGTGCTTGTCAATTATTTTGTATATATCGTATTTTTTACTGTTATTTTTGACAGTTTGTGGTGGCTGAACCATGGAGTCTTAGGGGGTAATAGTTGGATATTTTTATATTTTCCTTTTCCATCATTACTATATAGGTTTATCCAGTCACTGCTGATTTACTACTGAAAATGGATTGTTCTGCCTATTTTAAGTTTAAGTTTAATATTTGGCCGCCAGGGGGCGAACGGATTGCTGAAGCGTCCAATATATTCGGGGATTAGGCGCTGTGCTGTATGAGTGTTATTATATAGATGCAGATTTGGCTTTAATTGCAGGTGGCTTTGCATTAGCAGCTGGGGTCGGGAGATTTACCTACGAAACGGATTAATAATTCTGATAGTAATCCTAGGGAAGTATTTGTGGGGGGGATTTATTTTGAGGGTATACCTAATACAATATTCCGTTCAAGAGTCGGAGATTAGTTCCTGATTTGATTGCACATGAATTATTTGTCTGGGATTTCTAATGCTGAGTATGTACTTCTGTTCAATTCGTCGTTGTTTACTTCATTCAACAAACTAATTTAATTTTAGGTGTGCATTATTTTTGCTATCCGAAGTTTGTAGGCACTCGTAATTGGTATTACCTACTGAGGTAAGTTCCAAATTACAAGTGCATATCAGATTGAATGTGAGTTATGCAAAATGTGTTTGGAATTTATTGCCTTTACGACTGTATTTCATTCGGAGATTAACCCTAGCATCTGATTACTTATGGGCAAGTTGGAATTAATATAGGTGGATAATATACAACTTAGTGAAGATGGAGAAAATGGCTGAGAGTCCATTTATGGATAAAATATGATAAAACCGTCATTAATTCGAGTGAGGGCGAGCCAAACTAATTTTCATACACACATTATTTAAATATTGAAAAATTATATATAGAGGGACTCAGTAGAACGTCAGCTGAAAATGCATTTAATGGTGGGGCATTTTGAATATACCAAAGGACATCGGCTGATCCTTATCAATCTGGCAAAATCATAAGAGGTCGTGATGTTATTTTCATTGAATCCAAATCCAGCTTTGTACCTACTGAAACCGTAAATATTCTACCCGAACAGAGAAGATACAAGTAATATTTTTACTATCTTTGGAAATCTACAAAAACTTTCTTACAGATTTCTTAATTATCCTGTTTCAAATAAAGCTATTGTAGTCGGTCTTTCCGCTGAATTTTTCCTATTGTGATTATGTGAATGAAATTCTTGACCCTTCGTTTAAAAATTTAAAATTTGATAAATTATAAATTAATTAATATATGAAATAGCCTAACTTGGGTCAAGCAAAATTTTAATCGTTACTAAAATTTTGTGTTGGTAAATTGATTATTGGTTCTTTCACTCTACTGGATGACGAGCTCCAGTAATATCCATAAATCGCATATCATATCTGACCCAACGAGCTGCAATATGGTGAAAAAAATTGTAAAACTTCTAAACTAGGTCATTTAGTATATTATTTTGATGGGTTTTGTGTTAAAATTGATTAGAAAGAGTAAAAGCTTCCCGTTCGCTTGGAATTGTCGATCTTGCGATGCATATAAAGTTAGTAGGTCACTTTTGCAAATCGATCTCGCTATAGCTTAAACATTTGTCGTTTTTTAGCCGTTAATTAATCGTGAAATAGAAATATTTGCCGCTTTTTATTTTCTTTTATTAAGAGGTGTCCTGCTAACTTTATATAAAGTTCTAGTTCTTTAAAGTTCTTTATATAACATACATAAATATAACATACATAAGTGACATAAATAAAATTATTAATTTAAAAAAAATGAGGTAGCTAAAAATTTGCCGTTGAAGAATGTCTATAAGCAAAATATTGTAGGATAGGTTTCATAATCGGAAAATTTATGTTTTGAATTATAAATTCCCGGAAGCGAAAACAAAGGCTTCAGACTTGTAAATGAAAATAAAATAAAAACCTAGGTATTTCGACATTGAAACTTAAGAATTATAGTGGTTTAATGTAAAATTTAGTTATGCTAGAGAATAATTAAAATATGTCCGAGAGCGAAAAACTTTCTGAGATTTCGTGATTTCGAGGTTTTTTGTTTATTGCGGTCGATAAACAATTCAGTAAAAAATAATACGATCCACGATTAAATCGAGTCGAATGGCAAATTCTCAGGAGAAAAAGAGTCGAACTAAAATTTTCCAAGCGACAAACAGACAATCCCGTTTGTCCCGCTGAGAGACCCTGATTTGCAGGTTTTTTGTTTATTATTGCCATTAAAAAAAATACGACAAACTTACACTCTTCACGATTAAAGAAACCAAGTCGAACGGCAAAATCTCAACCAGGAAACGAGTCGAAAAAAAATTCCAAGCCAAAGACTCGATTGCCCCACAGAGATCCAGTATTTTCGATGTTTTTTGTTTATTACTTACTATCAATAAACAATTAATGACAAAATCGCACTCTTCACGATTAAAACAAACAAGTCGAACGGCAAAATCTCAGGTAGAAAAAAAGTCGAAAAAAAGAGTTTTCCAAGTAAAAAATTCGGTTGCCCCGCTGAGAACTCTATGTTTCGAGGTTTTTTTGTTTATTATTATCAATAAACAATTAACGACAAAATCGCACTCTTCACGAATACTGCGCTGATCTCCCATTACGGCAATTGTGGATATCCTTTGAAAATTTTTTATTTGTACACTAAAATTAAAGTATATTTTTATGGATTTAAACATAAGCAGATTTTTTGTGAAGATTTTTTCCGCAAAATAACAAATAAAAAAGCTTTCTCTCTACATTCGAATATACAAGTAGTAAGTAATTAATCTTGCTTAATTATTGCTGTTTTTTAATTTATGGCTACTTGTTAACTTATCACATCCTGTTTGGGTGTTAATTTGAAGCATCATCATTCTTCACAACGTTTTAACATTCATCTATGATAGACGCTTGTATACTCGTAGTGCAAAAACCATAAGCGCTGAACAAAGACTATGGAACACTTATTATTTTATGTTTTATTGTCGACCTTTGTCAGCAAGAAAAAGTGCCACAAGCGAGAAATCATCTCGATTAACTAGCAACTAACTTTCCAATTAATAACTCTAGAGCAAGCAGTGTTAAAACCGTTAAAACCCAAGTGCAGCTTTACTGTCTTTACTTTAGCCATCGATTACTGTCAACCTTAAATAGAACCCTGCAAGCAGAACACAATCAACAGAGGGCCTGTGCCATTCTGCAATTGATTTTACCTTTTGTGTGGCTAGAGTTCGTGCGATTAATTGTCCCATTTCAGTCGCAGAATTATATCGCCATTATTAATCACCTGGTTATTTGGTTTACACTCGAAAATAAATTAGCGTCATTTAAAAAACTGTTTGTGATGAGTTTCTATGAATCCGAAATTTACATTACACGTGTAATATCGTGCTATAATTTATTCAAGGTTCCTCGATTGCCTTTTTAAAGAGGACGAATCGTTATCCTTGGGATAATATCCAATTAAGCAGTTACTTGGCTCTTGATACTCATTAAGCAGAGTATAGGTCTCAAATTTGTATTTCTTCTACTAGATAAACCGTTCTCCGAGTCAATATCCGCCCTAATCCAAATATCAGATTCTCCGGAAACACAATTCAATACGAGGGAGCAAAAGACGTAAATACTAGAGCTGATATGGGAAAAGTTGTGTAGTCATTCTCATTCTTAGTTATTGGAATGAATTAGGCCACAAAATAGAATTGAGAAAAAATGTACAGAATAGCATTGTGTTTATTTATGTTTCAAATATAATTGGAATCAATACATCATTCATTTCGTATTATCTAGTGGTCTAAATTAGGAACACAGAGCCGGTTCCTTCATCTTCCGTTGAATTTACGTCATAAGTTACATGGAAACAAGTGTTTAAAGTTGCCTGAAAGTGAAGGAACAAGGCACCATCAATTTTTTTACAGATTTGTATTCTACGTTGAAAAATAAGACACTTTTGTCTGAAACATTTTTTAAGAAATATTTTTTAATAGTTAGATATCATGGAACAACTCTTTGAAAAATATTCCACACGTATTTTTTGTTTTTCATTTTCAAGATTTTCTGTATAAACTGGGCACGTATTTTTCCCAAATTTCTCGAATTCTGAGCTACTCAGAATTCGAAAAATTCGTGCCTAAAATTATGCAAAAAAGTTTGAAAATGAAAAACAAAAAAATACGTGTGGAATTTTTTTAAAGAACTATTCCATGTTATCCAATTATTAAGAATATTAAAAAGATTCCACACGTATTTTTTTGTTTTTACTTTTCAAGCTTCTTTCAAATATTTCTAGGCACGTCCATCTACTTAGCATTGTAAAGAATATTTCAAATAAAAGTGTCTTTTATTTTTTCTAAAATTCACGTAGAATTTAAATCTGTAATAAAAATTGTGGGTGTAACTATTTAACACTCTACAGTTAGCCCAGCCCAGCCCCCCCCCCCCTGGGGGTCAAGTTTAGTGTCACTAAATAGATGTTTTAAAAATATTGGACCCGCATTTTTTTGATTT
>CAXKVY010006330.1:0-37468 GCA_964058915.1 Tetropium fuscum | reverse complement strand
GTGTTATCCTGTGGATTTTGCAAAAAAAAAAACCGAATATGTTTGAGATACGCTTTTTTGCCTTACCAGCCTTACAAGTGCATCTCGTTTCTTCATGGACTCATGTCGCCCACCGCGATTGTCTTTTTGAATTAGGCCAGTTAACTCTAGTTTTGTTAGAGAGTTACGCATCACTGTTTCACTGATCGCTAAATAGTGGAGTGGATCTGGGTTTCGAAAAGAGACAACTCAAATTAAACATTTTCATGCCCAATCTCTCAAGTTGTGTTCTACCATCAGTTTGGCATGGTTTGTGCAGACGGGGTCAATGAGGGGAGGGGGTTTTCGACCTTTAATAATAACCCACTAGATCAAAATCGGATCTTTAGGACGGCAGCAAGGGAACTTCAATGTTTTTACTATGGAGCAGGAGAACGGAGAGGTGTAGAGGGCTCAAAATCAAGGGAAACATTTTTCTTTTGTTCTGAATACTGACCGATCTTAAAAAATCAAAAAGGCGTTGTGTTAGCTTTGTTTGTTTTTAATCGACTTAAAAAATTTTTTTGAAAAAATATTTTTTTTTCTATGTTTATCCATTACTCTGGAGCTTAGGCAAATTGGATGATATTTCCTGGATACTATATGGTATCATCGGGGGGGTGCTCTCATTGAAATTTTAACCGTTCGGTACTTCCGGGTATAACGGAAGTCAATGCCTACTTTGTTATTTTAAATGAAATGTTATATATTTTTGAATTTTCAAAAAGTTTATTCAAAGGTAAACTAAAAATATGTATCGTACCCTACCAAAAGCTAAAGCGTTTCTGAGATATCTGACATTTTATAAAAAAAATGACATTTTGAATTACATGATAATATTTATAACTTTTATTCAATACGTGTTCCACGCTTGTTTTTTACACGTAGAAAGAGCAGGTTCTGAAGTACCTTCTACAAATAAACTAATTTAAAAAATAAACTACAAAGAGTGTCACCTTTTCCGTTACATTTGGTCTGCCATAACTTTTCAGTTTATACGGTACATTTTATATTTCTTATGCCAAATTACATATAATTAAATTCCCTTTTGTTTGTTACTAGGATTCCATTGGTTGAGGGTATAACTTTTTGAGACATTTGCAATTTTGCGAGATTTTTAACAATCTCCAGTAAAAATGCTGTGTAAATTTTATTTTACTTATATCTCTCTATCGGCTGTGGTGGCTGTGAAAGTTGTAAAATTTCTTTTGAAAAAACACACAAATCGTTGTTTTGCACGCTAGGCATTGTTTGCAACAAAAAAATATTTGCTAATGCCATCATATAGCGTATGAAGAAACAAAGAAAAAGCCGTTTGATTTTTTAAAGTCGTTCAATATTCAGAGGTTATTGGCATTTTAAAAATGTTCGTTTTTCCCCTCTCCTAATTATCCCACCACCAACAGCATGTGGCCTCGTATTTCGTTCATTATAGCTCTTCTATAGAAAAAAATGAGGCCCCAACTCCGCTCCCCCTCAATGGAAACCCAATTTGATTTTTTCTATTTTGTCAACTACGATTAGCGATATCTCGCGAACTAATTAATTATCCGATTTCGATCATCTTTAAATGAGCATGTGTGTTTTGTCTTATTCTTCATTTCTTATACGTTTTTGTAAAGCATTTTTTTTGTAAAGCCAAAAGCCGCCGCGATATGCGTTAAAAACGATTATCCCATGCTTTTAATTGATCGTTCCACAATCGACGTATTGCAAAAGTTCGACGACAGGATAATTTCAAGGAATGCCACTGTTCATTGGCCTCCAAGAAGTTGATTTAAGTCCTTTATATTACTTCTTGTGGCGCTATTTGAAATCTACTGTCTTTGCAAACAGACAACAAACACATGCTGCATTAAGATTGGACATTGGACGCTGTATTCGTCAGGTTTTCTTTTTCCCAAGCTGTTACAATTCTTCGGTGTGACGATTATTGTCTCCTCCGCACTGAATTTTTCGTCATATACATTTTTTCACATGAGTTTATTATAATAATGTTTACAATTGGCACACTCAATCAGTTCAATTGCGTTATACTGACAATTATAAGGGAATGACCCATACTTTTTGTTATTCATCAGCTCCATAGATATTTTTAAAAGCACAAACATCTAAAGGATTTTGTATCCAAAGGACTTCTTTTTTCATATTATTCCCTTAGAAAACGTATCCTTTTTACAGATACTTATGGTTTCTCCATTGGAGGTAGGGCTTTTCCTCCAATTTTTTTTTCATATCTGAACCCCAAACCCCAAATGTTTTAAACAACACTAAAACTGGATTCTGGTTTATCTCTAATATTTGTCTGTTTTCTAATTCCTTTTTCAATACCTATTTGTTCATGTTGCATATTGTTTTCTTCTAGTCATATCGTATAATATTTCCAAGTTTAGTAGTTTCACTGCTTCCGGAATATTTTTTGTTTTGGGTGTATCTTTATTTTTGGTACTGAAATAGACGGAATTTAAAGTCATCTTTAAAAAAATGCTCAAAATTGAAGTACCTCGAAGATCAATTCTTGGCCCGTTGACATTTTTGCCTTCTATGTTAGATTATATTCCGATGATATCGCTTTGACAACGAATGCTAAATGAATTATTATCCGGTAATTTATTATTAATATAGTAATGGTTCCTATATGGGTACCTCTATCTTTTAAAATATGGTATTTTACAAAAGAAAATATAATTAATCATACCTAATCTGCATTTATCCAAACAATTGGTCAGATATTTTGTAATAATATTGTTTATTATTACAAATTGCTATTAGGGGTTATTATTGAGATACTTTTCGAAATATCTAATTTGGAATCTATTTCAGATGACTGGAGAGAGTTAGTTGAACTTCCGCCGGACACTCGGGATTGCCCGGTCGTCCTAAAATGGCTTTACAGTGGGAGAAACTGTCCCCGCAGGAATTTCAGCAACTTCAAGACTTAGCTGCTTGTGAGTATATATAATCAATAATCATAATTTAACAAATCTTGTGATACGTGACAGTATTTCCCATAATGATCATATTCCAAAAACGCCCTTATAGTCAAGTCATTATGTACTTTATTCCTGCAAACGGTCTGACCGGCAAAAAATTTGCAACCATATGCACTAACGTGGAAACGTAGCTTAAACCGTTAGTCTGACAACAAAAAGTTGTTATTAATAAAAGTAGATTTTGAGTTTTTCTACCAAAAACTCCGGGGAAGCATAGGTATATCTAGGATTTATAATTTTTTAATGGCAGGCCCGAGTGGAGGTTTTTCGCTCAAGGTTACGGGACCCAGTTTTAGCTGCGTTCGAACATTACAAGCGTATTGGGCTGAACTATTGCTGTGACTGCGATTATTTAAGGGCATCATGTTCCTAAGTGATTGAGCTTTCTAACGGCGTTTTATTCGAAGTCCTAGCGTCAAAATTAAGGAAACTAAAACGGATTCAATATATGAGATTATATTGAAAAATTGTACTAAAATTTACTGCTTTGCTGCATGTGCTCTAACTTCTGTGCAAAGCAAAATATTCGACGTTCCTTTCGTGGTTCGATAGGCTACTGCTTCCTGTACTTAACTGCCGTTTGTGTTTTTTTTACTTAATACTGTTTGATTGGGAGCGGGAAAAGTGTTGCGCTGAGTTTTTCGCTGGTTTGTCATTAAAATAATTAAAATGCCACTCCTACTCCTAATTTCACTTTCCAAGTAATTAAGCATGGATCGGATAACTTTTCTCTTTTGTGTTATGGATATTCTGAGGCTCAGAATTTTGTTAGAACGTCCGATGCCAATCAAGGTGGTGTCATTTGACACCACACCTTTTAAGCTTTCAAACAGTACATTGGAGTTATACACATTTACTCAAAACTCCAGCATGTTGATGAGTCAATTTTTTTGCACTCAAGTGTTGTATGTACAAAATCAATAGTGAAAAAGTGCATTGAAATTTAAATAAAGTGTGTGTTAACTAAGAAAAGTCAAGATATCAAGCCTACCTATTTGCTGCCCAAGGCCCAGTTATGGCAGAATAGAAGACATCTAATTTCGTGGAACATCCATGTTATCCTGCATCGAACAGCACTAGCAAAATTTGTGTACAAGGTATTTCTTCATTGTACCTAGATCACAAATATGATTCACTATTTCCATGTTTTCTATAATATGTAACATAGATTTGTTAGTAACTACAAGTGTTTGAGTCTTTGTCTCATTCAATTTGAGTAGATGGTGCGGAAGGTCCCCCTGAACCACTCGGTATCCTTAGTTTAGTTAGCTATTGGTCGTAATATATAAAATGTGTGACCCCGAGAAGGTCACTCCGAATGGATGAACTGTGAAACCTGTCCGTCGACAAAAAAATTACATTCTAGGACTCATCAGAAACCGAGGGCTATTTTTTTTACATTCGGTCCACATTTTTTTAAAATTTTTCTGTCCAAGATGTGAGGACTCTTCAAAACCTTTTCCAGCCCGTTTTCCCTGACGAAAAAAGTGCTAAATCCAATCGACAGACCAAACTATTCAACAGAATTTTTTTCGGCGTCTCAAAATTGGGAAAATTCCAAAATTTTATGTTTTTCCACCTAATTTTTGGAATTATGAGGGAAAACGTCTATCAACCATTTGCCTTGCTAACTGTACCCATAAACAGTGACAAACAATTTCGTCCCTTACACAATTTTTGGCCACCCTTCAATTTGCAAAATGTACCATTTTATCAAAAAGTGGAATAAAGTGTCTACTTATCTCCTTTGTGATGGTACAATTTTCATTAATATGTTGACCGGAAACCAGGAAAACCAGAAAAACCTACCACTACCATGACAAGGTTCTCAGCTCCCTGGCTATTATAGCGGTTTTTGTATTTATAGAAATATAAATGGTATATATAATAGTATTAAATTTATAGAAATTTTATAAATAGTTGAATAATTTCTGTTGCTTTCATTAAAAAATTTAAAAGAATCATTATTTACCTAGTGTTTTTTTATTTTCACTATTTACCTATGGAGATAAATATTACTCATTATAGAAGTGCAATAAATAATGCTAATCTCTCAAGTTAGAAGTAAAAAATATATATTTCATCATATAATATAAATTATATCTAAGATTTCCAAACATCAAGATGATTCGCACTAAACGTACCTGCATAAAACATCCGCAGATATATTTTATTAATATGGAAGCACTAAAACAATAAATACAGGAGTGATAAAAGTCATTTGCTGCAAATTTACACAGCTAATATTTTCCCCTTTAATCATAACAATAACATAATTTACTCTTGATTTATTTATTAGTATAGACCTCTAATAAAATAGATTAAATTGCCATTCGGCAGCACAAAGGCTACGTAGACAATACTAAAAATAGCGTATTGTCTATACGGTTCTCTATATTTAAATTGTTTTAAATAGTTCCGGATTTATTCTAGAGTTTATTATATTATGGTCGATGTAGATGATGCACCAGCAAAATACCATACAAAATATTTAACAGCTGCCCTAGCACATATCATAAGATCAGTATAATAATATTATTTTTATGGATTTGTCGAAAATGCATGCTTATCAAAAGCAGACAGCAGAGTATAGATTTTACTATTCATTGGTCTCATCTACAAGTGTAACTAACTTTTTGACCAATTTAAGAGATTATTTAAATGACCTTGTTAAGAGTTATGACCGTGCCCACAAGAGACATATATTCAGTAAAATGAGCTCACAACTTTTTCAATTATGTTACTGGAGAGGAGGTTAATAGTCTCCCCAAACTATATATATTGATTGACCTAATACAATACAAGTGGACACTGTGGCACTTCTTTTATTGTATCATTTATTGTAGAGAATGATGTAGAGGCATACTGAACTCCCTGAAAAACAGTAATAGTAAATATGTCTATGGTTTAGTGACTTGATAGAAACTATAAAAGTCACATTGTTATTACACTTGACAGAATTAATGAACGAATGATTAAGGGCTGGCATGTTTCCAGACTTACTGAAGATTGCCTTAGTGATTCCAATATTCAAAAAAGGCTATCCGAAAGATAATTACAGACCAATTTCTCTTCTTCCATTACATACATCTAAAATTTATTAAAAAATCATTAAAATTCAAATTGCCAAATACTTGGGGAAAAAATCGGGTTCCGTGAAAACCCTTCGACAACAGATGCTATTGTAAAATTTACTGAATACACCTTATATTATATCGAGCAAGGGTATTATTCTTCTTCCTTGTTTTGTGACATCAGCAAAGCATTTGAGTATGTATCATACACTTACTCATCCAAAAGTTAAGCAAATACAACTACAAGTATTTCACTTACTTAATCCTATCTATAAAATCGAAAGCAAGCAATCAGTTAGGTGAAATAAATGGAACAGCGTCTGAGGAATTATGTATGAAACGTGCAGTACAACAAGGCTCAATTTCGGATCCTGTTATATTCCTGATTTATATCAATGAGTCGCCAAATGCCTTTGGGTATGTCAACTGTTTTTTATGCGGAAGACTCTACATTGCATATTTTATAACTTGGAGAATTTAATGTTGGTGTGTAGATGCACTGTAAAATGCAAAAAAGTGGTGAACACTTAATGCCCTTGCTCATATCGAACACACGCGACCTGAGTAGTTGTTTTCTGCAAATCAAACAGTTATATGAAGGTTGTGGAGTATTAAATTATCTAAAAATTCGTTACTTACCTTTTATTATCGAGAAATGCAAAATACGCTTTTAATTCGATAAAAATACAAATTCCAAGATGGCGAACATTTCAATTAATTCATGAGCAAAAACATGATTTCATCTATTTCACGGAGACACTTAACTGCGTCAAAAGTTTTAACCCCCAGTTTATTACCTTTGCTTTTATGAACTTTTTTGGCAGATATATTTTATTTAATCTACAACATTAATATGGCTTTTTATAATTGAGATGGTCTAAATAAAGCGGTAGGATTTATGCCTGAAAATGCAACCTCGATCTCTCTTGATATCGCTAACGCTGCGTTACTATAATGAACTTAAAAACTCCATTATTATGATTCATAAATGAGCTCCCTAAGCCAATTCCATTTAAAATAAATGCAGAGGGCTCGTTTCGCCGGCTACATGTTTTATTTTCTTATTTTTCTGTTTTATTCGCTTTAAGTATCTCATTTATAATCTAAATATTTACAGGTTCTTTTCTTCTACCATTATAAGGGTCTCTTAGTATTTTCGTTAGAAGTAATTTAAATTAATGGTTTAATCACAGCCAGGGTGCACTGAAGGATGATTATGAGGATGTAATAAGTCACTTAAATTTCAAAGAATTTTTTAGAGTACAATACAATTATAGTCTATTCAGTAGGACTAATAAATAATCCCGACTTACTATACTAAATGAAAACGTATTCGAGGAACTCACATGCAATGGCGTTTTCAAATAATCAGTTTTTAGTGAATAACTCATTTTATATTTATCGTACGGCAAAAATAGCTAGCTATATATGCAAAATATAGCATGACTAAATTCTCTACAAGAAAGGCTTTCTTGTCTTGTCAGACGCATATTTACATGTCCATCAGCACTGAAATTCAGAGAGACACAAACATCGATTGTTACAAAGCACACGAAATTCATGCTGTCAAGTTCCAACGAAAGAAGAGATTATACTACCCCTTCGAGCAGTGAACTCGTCTATAACAATTCAAGACGAGATTATTTCAGCGAACCCGTCACTGATTTTTCAAAGGATCCCTAAGAGTAAGAAATTGGAGAAAGATTTGCAGCAATATTTTAATTTTGAACTGGCTCCCTACCCGCTCTCACTCTTTGATGACCCAGGAAAGCGGAAAGCCAAAAAATCAGAGTGCTGATTTTTTGTGGGGATGTTTTCGCCCGTGACAGATCCAATTAATTTTGGCAATGTGGTGCATGTGATAGACGATGGATTTATTCTTCATCGTGTTCTTCGGCACCAACAGGAGAAATTTTTAGACCTACTCTCGAAGTACGTTAAATGCGTTGAGAAGTACTACAAACCTAACTACGATAGTTTTCGATGGTTACCCAAATGACGCAAAAAATAAAATACCGAGTCTGCCGAGCGACTCTGTAGGCTACAGAAACATGTAACTGTGACTGTGACGTACGATGAGATGATAGCGGCGACTATTTCCCTCGTCTTAATTTCCACCAATCACAAATGCGTAATTTTGAATTACAAATTGTTTCTAAATGGAAAACCTGTATGACAGCACCTGTTAGCAGTTTTTTCGGGTTTACCCGCGGCAAACTTGACCGCTGTTGTCACCAAAAATTACAATATTTTTGATGACATTATGGTCTCCTAGGACACCGGAAAACGACGCTAAACAATTTTTCTGATTTTATTGTCAATAAATTTTGTAATATTGTTTTTAAACAGTGCTAGTCAGCTTATGTAGCTTATGAGTCGTTTTGGAAGTGATTCTATGACTAATATTGATCTGGCGATTGAGAAAAGTGTACCGTACAATACCGTTAAAACCCATACGTCAATATGGAAACAGTTTAAGGAATTCTGCAAGGCAAAGAAATACGAGCTTTTGGAAACTACAAGTTTAGAGCAACTAACCCTAATCCTGAAAGATTGGGCGTGGAATATGAAGAAAGAAAACGGTGAAAATCATAAAGAACTAGTTGTGAAGACAATGTGGAACACCGTTGCAAAAAAATGCAAGCGATGTATTTTATGAAGTAGAAAATAATTTTTGATTCATTTAAAGATATTATCTTTAAGTCTAGTAGGGAAGCTCTATCAACTATGGAAACGAAGGAATTTGCAGATGTGCGCCAATAAAAGAAAATCGAGCTCTGCTTCATTAAAATTGGAAGAATATTACGCAATGGTTTTATTATGGGACGAGGACACTCCGGCGGGACTCAGTGAGAATTTTACCAATCGTTTCAGTAGAACTTGACTGGATAGGTAGAGAAGCAGTCAATTGCAGAGTTCATTATTTTAAAGAGTAAGTGGATAATTTTGGGATTAAAACAGGTAGATAACATGATTACATATTTTTTAAAATAACCGATTTTCAAAAATCCCACTTTTTAGGAAGAGTAGAATCCCCTCTTCAATAAAACGGTGCAGTCCTTTCATCCAGTACGTCTTTTTAAAATTCTAATGGTTAAACGTTCATCTAGAATAACAGCTGATAGATTATTCTTAACAGTAAACCCATCATGGAACAAAGAACAATGAAGTGGATGGTACAAAAACACTCCAGTGGGTAAAACGAACTTTCGAAATGGACTAAAATAGCAGCAGAGAAGGATTAAATACAAAAGAAATAAAAATGATAAAAAACTCTATGCGGTCGACAGCAGTCAGTAACCTGGCTAAAGGAGGGGTGGGTGAACAACAATTAATTAAAATTACTGGCCACAGTTCAGCCAACTAAATTAAGCCTTATCTGCAAATGGATAATGAACATTATTCCAACATCATAAACACCCATAGAAGTGACGCCTCAGAACCTCCAGCTAAAAAACAGAAAACAGAAAATCCCGCAGCCACTCCTCGAGCTTCTCACTATACAGCTGGTCCCATCAACAACATTAGTGATTTACCTACACCCAACGTTATCAATGAGTTAACAAAGATTTCAAACAATATACATTTTAATTGTACCATAAATAATTTAAGTTTGTAGAATTTTGTGATTTTGTTTCAGTTTTCAAATTAATACCTACATATTTATTATGTATGCATGTATAATGGATAGTATGTTTTGTAAGCTATGTGTATGCAGAATAATCTGTTACTCATGAAATAGTCTTGTCAAAATTAGATGCCCATTCGGGCATCTAATTTTTCATGTGAAAAAAATAAAAATACACGTTGCTAAGTAATATTTTAACAAAATGCATTTGTGCAGGTGCAAAAATCGTCGTCTTCGACTCGGATTTTTGTTGCTACCAGCACTTAGCTTCTTGTTAAAATACCTAGCAACGTATTTTTTCCATTTTTTTCGGAATAATTAGATGCACCTATGATATTACTTACGATTAATTATTTAAGAATAGGATGTAGTTCGGCTCCTTACTGACATCTCGTTGGTTTAGTGACTTTTGGTCAGAAAAAGAAGGTAAGATATGAAATAATGCGCTAATAATAATGAACATCTAATCTAAAAGATCACTTAGACAAGTCACTTTAAGTTTGACGCTACCAAAATGACACAAAATAACATTAAAATAGCATCCTGTAGAACTTCGAAATGAGTCAGTAAAATCCTTAAAAGGGTTCCAAAACGAACAAATGAACTCTAACAAGTTGTTATTAAATCAAAATAGTGACTCCAGTTCTCTCTACGAATGCAGGTTGCAATGCTTTGCAAAATCAATATGTAAGAGCGCTTGCAATCTTGCATCGTTGCCACTTACAGAAGAAGCAGCGCGTCGACACACTCTTAGAGTCTACCATCAGATGCAAGAATGGTATGGCAACAAGAAATTTATTTAAATTATTAAATTATTATAATATCCCCACTTTGAAGGATCATTCCTCGCAGGAGCTTTTAATGACAGTTTCGCGCAAATGCACGAAAGGCTGCAAGGGAGCTTGCCGCTGTAAAAAGGCTGGCCCGCGTTGCTCGACTATATGCATAAACTGTCGAGGCCAATCCTGTAATGACGTTAAAATTCAGGAGACACTCTGGACACTATGACGATCCCATCGACGTACAGCTTTATCAGTTCATGGTGGACAAGCACGACGATTTCACTGATTCCCATAGTGAATCAGACACGAAAGATGAGATGGAAGACAACCCTCAGCCATCTACCTCGACAGAAACATCGGCGCACAGGGAATGCATAACAAAAATTACGTGTAATACCCAAAACACGACGACTAAATTAACAACTTCATATTGTAAGTAAATTAGTAAATTTCATTTGTAAAAACATAATTTTCCAGATAAGTTGGTGCGCAATGTAATGACTAAAATTAGTTCCAGGACTACAAATGACGGCAAAAAGATACATATGGAATCTGGTGGACGCAAATCGACTTTTATTGGACATCTCTTGCAATCTTTAAAACTTACTTAACTTTACGGGACTACTTCTCTGTAAATATGCATGTAACACCTTTTTGTAGATGATTTAGTCAGCTTTCATTTATTTATTCATTATTTATTTAGTATTTTTGCCCTACGATGGAAATAAAACTGAGTTATTGACTAAAAACTGATATTTTGCACCTTCTCTGCGTCGCCATTGTCAACGCTCGTCTCGGTGGATGATGAAAACTTGAGAACACTTTCACAGCATGCAAATAATATGCGTTTTAAACCATAAAATTGGTACCCCTATTTTTATGTGCTACAAAGTACTTATACACTGGCAAAATTTTATCATTGAGCATAATGGGCAGCAAATAAAGCTGGACCAGCAGCTGGTCAGCGAAACACTTTGAATGACATTTCTTATTATTTCGATCATGTCGTCTCTTGCAGTGGATCCGGTGGCAAAAACGAGATATTTTCCCCCACAAATAAAATTCATGGAAAGTCCCCGACTCCCCTGAATTTATTGGTCAGACATGCATTCTTGTTTGTTACCATCACAAAAATAACCGCAGCAATAATTTAGTTTGATTTTTCAGAGAAAATCTATTTGACGTCGGGATGTATCAAGTTTATAATCTGCATCGGTGCCATGGTGATCGATGACGACATAACTCGTCAAAATTACGCTACAAGAGCCCGTAACCACTTTCCTAATTGAAAATATTCCATCCTATGCGCACCCACGCTCACGGCCCGAGTTAAAGTGGACCAGAGCTAATGACACGCCGCGTGAAATATTTATAAAGGAATCCGTCCATATGCCGGGATAATATGTCCCGGTACCGCAATAAATATGATTTCCGACAGGCACATATGCTTTTTATCTCGATTTAAAATCATCCCCGATTCCCGGGCTCCGAAAAAGGGCCTAGGTTAATTCATCTCTTCAAACAGAAGGCCGTGAATAATTTCGGTAGTGTAAATAAGCCAATTAAAAGTTTTAACCTTTGAACTTTGTAATATTCCATATGCAATATATATACTCCACGAATTTTTTTTGCACCTCCAGACAATATGGGGTTTAATTGGAAATGGTGATTATACGGTGTGATGTCTGCCGGTGACACGAGAAATTGTCGAGGATGTTACGCTTGGTTGGCTTTATTTATTTTAATTTTTTATTCATTAATCATTTATTCATTTTATTCGTTCACAAACGACTGGTCAGTTTGACCATCAGGATCCTAAAAGGGTGTTTTTTTTCTTTGGTAAATTCATCTATGGTAAAATGTAGGCTCTGGCAAGACATACTGAGCATGGTATACAGGGTGGCCTGGATTTAAGTTTCGTATACAGAGATCTCTTAAAACACAATAGATACAAAGTTAGTTAAATGGAAAAAAGTTTCTTATTTTAATGGATAATAAAATGACCTATAGAAGTTTCTTGATGATTTTTCGATGATTTTTGGAGTTATTCGACAAAATATGAAAAAGCCCAGTTTCGTGTTTTACGTATTACTGGAAAATTTATTTAAATTAAATCAAGTTCCATGGGCGCTGCTGTAAATAAACCATAGAAACAAGCGAATATCAACTTTATGAGCCCTACAACGAAGCTTATTGCTTGGCTCTCTACCTACAATGAACCTTCATGCCATGTACGAAGCCGAAGCGTTGAAATACGACATCGCTCTGCAATTTCTAATGTTCTGATGACACTATCCATCGGGTTCGCAATTTGAAAAAAACAGTGTAATTCGCGATTTTTGACCTACATTGTTTGTAGAAGTGTTTTCTTCGATTAACTATTGCGTTATCTAGTTATGAAGTGAAAAACGACTTCAGATTTATGTTATTTCAGTATGAGCGTTTAATCATTCGCTCCGTATAAAAGCATTGTGAAGTCGATATTAAAAATACAATAAAAAATATGTCTGACTGAAATTTTTTCGAAATATCAAATAGGATTAAAATAGAGATGTTGAAGATGTAAAAACGCAAATAAAATGTTTGCTTTTTTTTGAAAATCCTCCCCAAGCCACCATATTTGTTTATTACAAAAGTGATAGTGGATATAGGTATATATAAGTAAGTTTGAAATAGCTATTTATGTAACCAGTTGGGAACGCTTGCTCTTTTAGTGTAGTTTACTTAAAAGACAATCTTTATATAAAGACGTGACTTATAAAATTTATTATTTTTATCGTTGTCTTTAAAAGGTATTATGGCCTAGCACAAATTGAGATTTTTAGTTTTGCTATACGATTGCCTCGTAGAAATCTCGACAATTTCAATGAACTACTATCACAAGCACGTGACAGAACAGTCAATACAAGAAACTCCATAGCTCAAGGAGAATGGTAACTGGCGTATCAATAAGCCGAATATCTCGCGAAACATCTAAGAAGAAACAAGTTGTAACTTTTGTAAACATGTTGGTCATAACAACGAGGACTTAAATACTTCTGAAATACGTACAAGGGATTTATTTACCTGCAGACCAATGTTCTTCCGAAAATGCTTCAAAGATTAAAGTTGTATGTAGACAACCTGATGTAAAAATGATCTCCAAATGCCTAAAGTGTATAGTCGGTGAGCCTTCTCAACCGCTGCAAGTTGAATAACTTGGTTACTATCAAGTCTATTCCGATGTTTAGGTTAGCATAGCTAACACGCTTTACCAAAAATTAAAAGATACAGGATATCCATTTACCACAGCAAATGCTCGTCTGGCATATGCAGACTGTAAAGTACATGAAGAAAATGTACTTCAGACTCGTATTGAAGTAACCACTGGAAGCAGAATGATGCCAATTATGTTCACTATTCTGACAAATTTAAAAAATTGCCTTCGAGCCGATGAAGGTGAAACCTTGAGCCGGTCACAAAGGCACATATTTGACGATCATCTTAAGAATTATAGAGATGTATTCGCGCCAAAGGGAGGTCCCACAGATTTTGCTTTGCATCAAATCAAGGCAATTGAGTACTCACCAATTCCAATTCCACCACATCTTCTTAGTGGACAAACATTTTTCTGGTGGAAAATGTTAATCTACTGTTGCACACAGGAATCGTAGAAGAGTGTAAGTGACCTTAGGTAAGCCCAGTGGTATTGGTATTTAAAGAAAATAAACGCCATTACGATAAATGGTAAATATAAATGATAAATGGCAAATGATAAAGGGCACATTCATCGATTTACAATCTGGCTACTGGCAAGTCAGTATTGCAGCTAAATACATGCCTTGTTACGGCTTTCGGACTTTCAAGTTCAACGGGATGCCATTCGGCCCAGGAAGAACACGTCACCGTCAGAAACGTTTCAGGCAAGCATGTGACAGTAGTTTGGTGGTCGTGATATTTTAGGCTGCGTTACCCATCGCTCTAGCGTCTGATAAATTAAATATACGCTTCACACAACCACAATTTACTAATTTAATATGGCCCAAGGCCACTGACAATAGTTAGCGCATGGACTAAAAAGTTGCATTCTCTTCGTAGATTGCTCTTCCATACTTTATGTACTTTTTATACTAATTAAAAAAATATGCTAATTAAGCTTTTTTCACATTTCGCAATTACAAATCAAATTAAACAACCTCCATAATTGAATACAGCAGGTAATTTCACATAATGTGACTTCAGATTTTGTATGTTCGCGAGTCATATAGGCCACTTTTATTTTGCATGTTTCGAGTGATTTGCTCTTTAGCTATAGTTGTATTTGTGGTTTTACAGCATTGATTGGTGTAACTGGGCTAATATCTGAAATTACTGGCTGTTGACGAATATTCATTAAAACTGCACTTGGTTATGTCTTTATAACCGCTTTATTTCATTTGGTTAGTAGGTAATTGTCATATTGTGAATAGTTTTGTTTATCAGTGAAATAATAGAACGACTAATAAAACCCGATCATAATTTAAGCAGATCTCGTTGTTTATGTGCAATAACTGACTGAACAGAGCTCTTGTTTGCGACAGCAAATAAAATCATAACAATCGCAATATCGATTGTGCTATTCCCATTCCGAGTAGTTATTTATATAATATTTCTAGCAATTCATATAATATATATATATATATATATATATATATATATATATATATATATATATATATATATATATATATATATATATATATATATATATATATATATATATATATATATATATATATATATATATATATATATATATATGTTGAGGTACGAAAATCTAGAGCATAAATAAGTAGTTTAATACAGTAAATATACCAAATTATAAATTGATATTAAATTAGTGATCAATATATATCGTACCGACTATAATAACATTGCACGCATCGCTATATATCGCATACACTATACACAACACCAACCGGCTACGCATCTGATTGGTTAGAATCTAATTTTATTATATCTAAGTTATTTATCGGCACAAAAATCTCTATCTAGCATTATATCTAAATTTATCTAATCTAATGTCAAGCATACATAAACTATGGCTATATTAAAAGATTAATGCGGAAGCATGATGGTAGAAACGGGGTTCGAGAGTCTGTATTCGCGAACAAGACTACAATATAGATATGACGCCTATTTTAAATACTGAAGTTAGTCAACAAAAGGTGAATGTGATGATTTTATAAAGGTTAGAATTCATATATAGTTAAAATAATAGCTATTAATCTGATTGGACAGATTATATAATAATAACAAAGAAAGAAGTGAGTAACCAGGAAGTGCAGCTGTTTTTATATACAGCATATCCGTGGTTACAGATAACAATGCAAGGGAGTTCAGCCATAGCGTTCAAAGAGTGAACAGCTCCGCTAATCTTTTTTATATAATACAGTAAAATTTAATAGGTAAACTTAAAGTAAATTAATTAAAATAGTGAGATATAAATGGAATACCAGAGGGAAAAGTTTTAAAGCAGAAATAACTGCGTGTTAAGTTTTTTCGTCGAAACTACGACCTGAGAAGTGGAGACCAGCTAGCGTTCCCAGTCTGTAGATGACTTTGGCAAACAGAGAAAAAAAAGGAAGGTAATTTACAAGAAGTGCAAATTATAAAAAGGCAGTAAGACTGCAGAATCTGAAGGTTCACACTTTGTGGGCGTCCCAGATAAAGTAATAGTCGTGTAGCAGAAGGTAGCAACATTCCAGATGGTACGGAGGCGTTCCGGTAGATGGCAGCACCAGAGTCCAGCATCATTGTCAACAAGCCAGTGTCGTGGAAATAGTGCTCAGTGTTGTGCTTCACAAAATAAAAAGGATTAACATAAAAACTTTATAAGGTAACAACCATCTCAAACATTGCTAGTTTTAAGTATATATATTGTTCCAGAGGAAGCCCCATGTATAAGAATAAGTTACGTAGGTTTGCGTAGGGTATTTATAAGGTTCAAAATTCAATTATTTATTTGCATTACAATTTGCATATTTCATTCCTATTCATACTTCTATTTGCATGACAATAAAAATAGTCAACTTCTACAATTACAAGTTCAATTACGGTGCTGCAATGACCGCCGCGTAGCGTAACGTATGTGAATAAATTTTGTAATGAGGAAAGGCATAAAGTGGACTTTTACAACGCTGTTTTATAGGAAATAATTGAACTGACGTCTTGAACTGGCGTCTTCTAGCATTCAAAAGAAATTATTGACCCCGTATTTGTTATTGACATGATGGCACTGGTTCAACGATTTCAAAATTATAATTGCTACACCTTTGATGATTTGTTTTTAAATTATTTCAATCTGATTTTAAATTTAAAACTTAAAAATTCATATTTTATTGTGTGCGTCGGAGATAGAACAATAAGAAAAAGCTGCTAGTACATTTTGTCTCGAAATTTATAAATGACCATCACAGAAGGTATCAGTTTTGCAATTCCGGATTGTCAGATCCGCCAGGTCGATTTACATAAGAATAAATATTTTTTAGGTGGTTATTCGCGAGTGTAATAGAGGATTCGTTCTCAAACTATTGAGGAGTAAGCACTTATGTTCAGTTGCCGTGCCAGCCCTAGTGCTGCTCACATACGCGGGTGAAAGAGGCGGACAGTAGACAGTGATGCTACGCCGAAATAATTAAAGAGTTGCCTGTTTCATTATTTATTGTTGTGAAATTTTATAAATGGATTAAGAAAATAACCTACTAATATTTTCATTTTCGGAGTGTAATATTTGAAAACTTGTTGTAATTCATTTGGTATACAGGGTGGTCTGATTTTTAACAGCCGGACTTTACGAGACGATAGTTCATCGAATAATGGTAGTTTCTTATACGAACTATGCTCGAATTCCGTTTCTTTTTTCTAAACGTCTCTGCATAAATAGTCGGAATATATAAAAATGCAATATCAAGAAGAAGAAAAATGAATATATTATTTATGTTCATTCAACTATTTCACGCTACATTTCATACGGCAATTGTAAAATTCATTTACGCGCGATAGCGGCACAAAAGCGTATCAATGGAATATTTACATTATCATATCTCAAAATTATTACATTGATGTGGTATTATTACATTTGATAAAAGTTTATTGTTTTATTTTATCACTAATCGCTAATGCAAATGCTGAAAATACTTATCATCCTAGCCATGCGTTATCAAAATTGGCATGCAAGTGCATTATAGTTGCATCTGGTATTTGCAATACGCTTAAGATACTTGCGCGAAAGATGCAAGATCCGTGATTTTTTTTACGCAAGACCTGTACTCCTACCATGGTATAAATTGTGCAAAAGCTGTTGCTCTTGTTGAAGATGGTCGTAATTATGAATATGTTACAAGAATCCTTCATGTTCATTTGGATGTTTTGAATTTTTTAAAGGGATAAACCGAGTTACTCCATCATAAAGTATAGTAAAGTATATTTTACAAGGACCTTACACTTGAAGCTTGCACGGTTTATGTAAATCTAAAGCAGTGACAGCTAAATAATATACTCGTAAAATTAGACGATAATGTTTAATTTTAACCGCGGTATTCCAGTAACACATGTTCCAGAATGTGAGAGGATTATTTTATAAATAGGTGTATAATGTACGCGCTTTCATTAACATAACTTTCTTGATTTACTGAATACCCTCGATATCATCGCCCATGTTTTATGTCTTTGCTTGTGCGGCTTCAAAATGTATAATAATTGCCGGTATTTATTGACGTACTTCATGGTATTCTGCAAAATTTATGTATGATTTAACGTATGATGACAGATGACTTGAGTGAGTTGCACATCGAAGATAGCCTTAAGTTTATTATGATTTTTATACAGTACTGTGAGCAGCACTGTTGTGTGCTTTGAGTTTCAAGTATTTTGTGAGTAGTTGGCCACTGGCCTCTTCGATGATTTCAAGTCATACATTACAATGTGTGGTATTATCATTTTGTATAGCACAATAGTTATTTATGGTACCAAGTGTGTTATGTTCTATATAAGTCACGCTGGGAAATGTTTTCACAAATGTGAAATTTTCCCAAGTAACTTATATAGGATAACACATGAGTGCCATAAAAAAGCTGATACAACAGCACTGCCTCGTGGCCAAAATGTTGGATTGCGGTGGAGGACACTTCATAAATAAGTAAATTTATCCTAGAAAACCTGGGAAAAAACCGCCACTAGAATAAATACCCTCTGATCGATCAAAATTTAAATTATCAAGATACTTTTATTACTATGGAATACGGCTGTGGGTGAGCGGGGCAATATTACTATCGATCGAGGGGGTTTTCTTGAGTCGCTCAAAGTATTGTCCCGTGTCTCGCGCGCGCCCTCTGGCGGTTATTTTGTCATTTTTCATTATATTGAACGATTTTACCCCTTGAAATTAGGTTTGGCTACGCCCCTGCTCCTTTAATGGAAATTTTGACATCGGAAAAGAGTTTTGCACCTCATTTTAGGTATGTAGTATCGATTTCGGGTTTATAGGATAATCTTTAGGATACTGGGCATAATTTTTAAGGGTAATATGCCTAGGAAATTTAGGTTTTTTTTTGTACCGTTTCCTTTAAAAATTCATATTTTCTTCATCTTGGCAGATAGACGCTTGGATACACTTTGATGTAGAGAATAGACGGGTTCACGAAAAAGGTTATGTATGTCGGCTCGATAATATTATTATTATTATTTTTTTTTCGGCCGGAGCCGAAAACTCAATAACGAACATCGTCTTGAGTTGGTGGTCGAGGAGGACTATGTCAGGCTTATTGACTTGTATCCGCCTGACGGTGGGAAATGAATAGTTCCAGTATAACCGGGACCTCTCATTCCCCACAACGGACTCAATATCCCCCGGAGCATAGGGCAACACCGGTGTTTGATCTATACCGTACGAGTGCCGTAGGTGGTAATACAGCACTCGTAATGCCGCGTTATGTCGATGGATATAGGCAGAGACCGCATATGCTGGACAAGCTGACAGCAAATGCAAAATGGTCTCTGGGGCCCGACGACATGCTCTGCAGCTGACGTCAGGCACTTCTATACCCATCACGCGGCTTCGGTAGACCAGGGTGTTTAATACACCATCTTGGCAAGCTAATATAAAACCTTCGGTCTCTGCCCTCAGCCCAGCTGACCTCAAAAAGCTAAAGGTCAGCTTTTGGGATAAGCCTAAGTCTTCTATATTTCTATAGTAGACTCCGTGCAATGGCTTATCCCTGTGCTGCTGAAAACGAAGTGTATTTCCAGCAGCACGAAGGTGGGCTTTCAACCGAGCAGGGTCCAACTCGGTGACAGAGTTTGGATTATTCTGCTCGATGTCGAAGCCGAGACCTAGGCTATTAGCTGCTCTTTGTGCTGCCCTATATATAAAAGCTCCTACGCCAGCTCCTTCATGGTCTTTGATCATGAGGAGTAGGGGATCCGAACTCCTGATAATTTTACAGGCCGTGTCCAGAGTTACTCTGTTGTGGAGACACTCCAATCCCAAGAGTCCACGGCCTCCCTGTTGTCGTGGGAGATATAACCGCGGAACGGACGATCTCGGATGCAAACTCCGACAGAGATGCATCATTTTGCGGGTACCTACGTCGAGTTGCTGCAGCTCCTCCTGTGTCCATTTGATTACTCCAAATGAGTAAAGTAGAACCGGAACGGCAAGCATATTTGTCGCCGCCACTTTGTTGGTCCCCGACAGCTCTGAGGACCAGATCTGTCGAAGCAGGTGGCGGTACTTGCCGCGGAGAGCGTCTTTTGTAATATTTACCTCCTGGATGTGACTTTGTGGCACAGCCAGGTAGGTATACGTCTCTCCGGCATCAAGGTGGTGTAAGATGCCTCCGTCTACCAGCTGCGCATCATCTTCGTAGTCCCCGCATCGTCCTCTCTTGAGATGAATCAGTGCACATTTATCCAACCCAAACTCCATACCAATATCCGCTGTGTACTCTTGCGCCATTCGGAGGGACTGTTGTAAATCCCTTTCCCCGGAGGCATATAGCTTAAGGTCATCCATATAAAATAAATGAGTGACCTTATGCCTCCTGTTTCCGGGTGGGCCGCAGTTGTAACCACGGGTTCTTCTAAGTGCAACAGATAACGGCAGGAGTGAGATGCAGAAAAGGAGGGGACTAAGGGAATCCCCCTGGAATTCCTCCCACCCTCCTAAAGATAACCGGCTCCGTTTGTACCCTGCTCTCACCCGATGTAATGGTGAAGCGGGTTATCCAGAGCGGCATCAGTTGTTCTATGCATCTCACTATTGGATCTGGCACCGCAAGGCATTGGAGCAAGTGAATTATTAGCTCGTGCGATGTTGTATCAAATTCCTTGCGGTAGTCGATCCAGGCCATAGAAAGGTTTCGCTTGTACTGCCTGGAGTCCTGCGTGATACATCTGTCAATCAGCAGGTTCTCCTTGCAGCCAGCTACGCCTCTCTTAGAACCTCTCTGCTCGTATATCTGTTGGTAGACCCCGTCAACTGCCATGAGTACACGCATGTTCAAGATGCGTGTAAACATCTTGTAACATGCGTTCAGACAGGTTATTGGTCTGTAGTTTTTTGGGTCAGACAAATCTCCGTTCTTTGGGATGAGCACTGTTCGCCCCTCGACAAACCAGGCCGGAATCTGCTGCTCTCCATTCAGCCAGTCATTAAAAATCCTGGCTAAATGGTGGTGGATTTGACTAAATTTCTTCCACCAATAAGTGGGGATCCTATCAGGACCCGGAGCAGCAAAGTTCTTTGAGCCCTCAAGAGCTCTCCGAACTTCTTCCGGGGTTATCGGTTGGCGCAGTTCTTGGAGCTCTGGCTGTTGATGTCTTCCACAGAAGACCTCAAACTGCGCCAGGGCTGGAGTGTCTCTAATTAGTGGATGAGAAACCTCATATATTCCCTTCCAGAAGTTTTCAACCCGTTCTACCGTCGGCGGATTTTCGACTACACGCGGAGGCGGTTTGAATAAGCTAGAAGGTTTCTCGCGGAATTGTTGGTTTTCCGCGAGACTTCTAGCTCGCCTCACTAGTGACTTTTTCGTAGCCACTAGCGCCCGTATTTTATCAAGCCAGTGCTGTTTGGTAGTTAACAGCACCGCTTTACGTTTTCGATTTTCCTAGCAATTTTACAAATTTTTTCCCAATAACAATTAGTTGGACGTTTTGCCCCTGATACTTTTATGTAGAGAACAGATAGATGTTTAAAAAAGTTTATGACTCATGTCCGTACATTCGAAAGTTTGGGAGAAAAAAATATTTTACTTGGTTTTTGCTCCGAAAAAAATGATTTTGTTACGCTCCTGTTCATGTTACGGAAATATTCATATTGGAAATAAAATTTACTCCTAGTTTTAAGTATATGGTATCGATTTCGAGTCTATAATACAATATTTTAAAAATTAATTTTTTATAGGATATGCCGTGGAAAGTTGGATATTTTTTGCATCGTTTCCTTTAAAAATTCATATCTCCGTTATTTGGGCAGATGGATGCTTCAACTCAAAACTTTTTTGTAGAGGATAAACGGACGTACGAAAAAGGTTATATACTTCGTTCCGATAAATTGTACGGTTCGGTAAGATATGGGTCGGTAAAGTAGAAAATATTAAATGTTATTTTTCCGGTTATAATTCGAAAACGATTGTTTGGGCATCGAATCTGAGGGACCTCCATCGGATCTAGCGGGGCCGTTTACATATAGGACCGGGGTTTCTGTCGGTCATTTGATCGCCTTGTGACCTAGAAGTGATAAAATCGATTTCTTATAGAAGAAAAACTCGGAAAATGCGGATTTTCCGTAAAAATTGAGATAACAATCTAAAAAAAAATTAGAGACACGTAAATTTATGCAGGAATTGATCCTTAGGTTTCTAATTTTCCTGGCACATTCTTACACATTTCCTGGCACATTCAATTTTAGAAATTTCTTTATGACATTTTACTAATTTCTCCTCAAATATTTTATTTTACTACGCCCCTGCTTTTTATCGTATTTCCTATGCCGGTAATGAAACGGTATGTTAAAGGTATAATTGAAAGTGTTTTGCTTGGTTACTCTCTTGAACTACACAAGAAATTAGTTGCATCCATCATTATGGTCCAAATATCAATGCTTAAGTCAACTCTTCAACTTTAATTATGGGGATTGCGGGAGCTTGCAGATGTGATGAAGTGACTAATGGAAAATGAGTATGGAAAATGTTCAAGACAAGGATTCCTATTTGTATGTAATTATACCTGATAAAGACCCAGAAAAGTCGTCGTTTCACAATAATGCAGGAGGGATTTCCAGTCAATCCTGTAGAATTATGCAAAAAATACATGTCCTTAAGACCAAAAAATACCATCTATAAAAGATATTTTTTATATTTTACAAAAATGGTTAAGTGTAACACACAATTCGTTGGGATACTTTGTCAAAAATAACTTCAAAAATTGCTTAATACTTGGGTCTACAAAACCCTCAGTTATACACAGGTCATTGTATGAGAAGATCATCCGCTATGTTATTGGCAAATTCAGCGGCGAACATTACATCCGTTGAGTGAGAAATTATCTCTAACTGAACGATTACAGCATTAAAACGACGTGGAGGATGGAGATCTGCAAATGTCGCGGAAGGGTACATAGAAGAATCCATCAAGAATAAAATTGAAATTGCAAACAAAATCCAGAGTGCTGCAAGTGATCCAAAACGAGCTGACGTAATAACAGAGCCCAGCTCAAGTATTGGAAGTCGGAAGCATACAAGGTTTTAGGTTTTACTATATCTGAATCCCCCAACTGCGCTTCATTCTCATTTAATATTAATATTAATTTATGTAAGTAAATTGATTAAATTTATAAGTGTTTATTGATTAAGTTTATAACTCACTAGTGTGTTATGACTTTTAACTCACGCGTGTGTTATTCTTCCCTTTATTTGTATGTATGCCTGCGAATAATGAGTGTATAACTAGTGTCTGCTGGATAAAGTTTGTTATTAATTTCGATAATGAAGGAAGTCACTTGCGGAATTAAAATATCAAGTCAACTCCCATCGCATGCAACGTACTTTACCGTTATTTTCGGATAATTTGTTATAAATAATTAATATTTTCAAGTAATTATGTTAAACTGGCGACCTGGATGTTTATAGGGGATTACGAGTGACCGTAGGTATAAAATGAGGATCCATACCCATAAATAGATTTCCCACTTGTGCGATTATCAACGATAACAACATTAACTCTTGCGCCAATATTTACATAAGGACATCAAACTAATTAATATCATCTTCATTATTATAGGTGTGTACAGCGCTTACATCCTTTGGTACACGCGGCTTTTAGGTACAATTAATAATAATAAATGTTTAGCATCAGCAGTCCCATGTCGCGATGTTGTGATAAAATAAATAAACCATTAGAGCTGCCTTGATTTACATCGTTTAGAGTGTTTGGACTTTGAAATAGGAATAGGATTTGAAATCACTTTTTGGAATTGTCAACCGTTTTCGAGCCACACGCACCGGAAAATTTGATTGAAGGATCACTTTAGTCATGAGCACTCTATAGTCTTAGAGGGTGTCCAATTAGGTCTATTATATAAATTTCTTTGAAAGATTATTTATAAGATGAAGTTACTGACTCAAAATAATGATTTTATTGTATGCAAAATTTTATTAAATTTATTAAATTTTAGTGAAGCTCAAATTGTATTAGTTTTGAATTATTTCCTGAAATTTTCAAAAACAAGAATGAAGAAGTTGATTGCATATGACTGTTTATTATCAGAGATGGTTAATAAAAATAAACAAAATCTTAGAACCTTATTTCTATCCTGCGACAAAACCTACGTAACTTAAATCTACTACCAAGTCCTCTGACATAATATTTCTTAATACTAGCAAATTTTGAATTCTTTATTACCTTGAAAAATATGTTAATCCTTTTATCACCACCCACAAAACATCACTTTTTTGGTTTCACTTGTACATGAACTAACAAATGCTGCTGGGCTCTGGTGGTGGTGTCATCTAGCGGGATGTCGCTGTACTGCCTCTGGAATGCTGACTGCCTCTGCTTTTTTAAGTCAGAGATAGGTTTCATAGGAAAAAAAAGTAGACACAGTTTCCTTTAAAATGCTGGAAAATTGCAAATTACTGGTTCGATATTTTGCAAAGAATGTATGGGGATAAATTGTGATAATATGCAAGTAGCCGATATTGCAGAAGACGATTTTATCGAAGATATAGATGATGATATCGATATACAATTTGAAAATATTACTGAACATGCATTTGTTAGAATAGTTTTTTGAATAGCTTGAATAGTTTAGAATGTTTTTATTGAGTAAAATAATATTTTTTTCAACAATATGAGAAAGAAAACAATATCTTTATAAGGTAAAAAAATCGAAAAAATAAGCTATGTTCGAGTGGCCATATTTCGGTGAATTTTTAATCCAAAAATTTCTACCCAGCATTTTACAGGAAATTTTGCCGGCTTTTTTTTCTATGAAGCTGTGCCTAAACCTATCTGTGACCCAAAAAAAGTTATAAGCGAATAAGCAAAATTATCCAAAAAATCGATTTTTTTTCATTTTTCTCAACAGTTTGGGCATACAAAATTATTTTACAAATTTTTTAAATAAACCATTTCGATTACGGTCCTACTAGTTGATGGATTTTCTACTTTTTGCAGTTGTTTTAATTTTCGTTCCAATTTTAAATTACTTAACAAGTTGACGCAAGATTTATGCCAGCCTATACTATGAGCTTGAAAGTAACTTTCAATACCGCTTACATAATCTATTAATTCAGAAATATTTACTTGAAATGGTAATTTATTAATTTCATGAAATTTTAAAATATCGTGCGACACTGTATAGGACACAAATAGAATTCATTTAGTATTCTGAAAATATGAACAAAATAATCATATGTCTATAATTAAAATATAATCAAATAAACTTACCAGCAAAATTCTGTCTGAGTAAAAATCCAAAATGGTTCAATATATTTCACAAGTCTGATAACTAAGAAATATTACCTACTTATTACTTACAATATAATTTAAACAAAATTAGTTAGACACTAGTTAAATAAATGGATATGGTAGTAATCTTCGCTGTGTTATTTATTATACTGTATTATTGACAGGTTTAGACACGATGCTATATACTCGGTGAGAATACTAGAAATCCCATATTGTAAAACAATTGACTGCTGCCGTTGGGTGGCCGTTACGCGTGCAAAATGATCAGCGGCGGCGGCCGCCTATTTTATATTGAGAGGCGGATTTTACTTTTGCCGAAATAGACTTTATATCAATCGATAGAGAAAATTCTAATCTAAAATGCTTGTATCTTCAAATTTGTTTTGTTTGTGAGTGGTTTTAAAGATATTGATCAACGTGACGTGTCTTTGTGATTATCCCTCGCCATTTTCATGTTCTTATGAGGCCTTATCTTGAAAACATAAACAAAGATTAGGTCACAGTCACTATGCAGAATTTTGCGCTCTAACGAATCACCACCAAAACGATAATTGATATTATCTTGTAAAACTAAATGTAAATGTAAAACTTGTGGCCCAAAATGCAAATGTTTTTACAAAATTTAAAATGCTATTCTTGTGTGCAGAATGTTTCAAATAATTTAAGGTGTAAAATATGTAAGAGGACTTTTTTTATATTATTTGGCTTTAACGGTTTCTGTAAATACATTTGAAATAAAAAATGTTAAAATATCTACTTATTTACTTTTATTACCTAATAGTACGCCCATGATTATTTTTTTAAAATGATATTTATCGGCACACATACAATAAAATAAATAAAAATCATATTTCAATAGGGTATAACCAAAAGTATAAATTTTTAGGCATTCCTCTTACTCCTTTTTTTACGTCACTGGTGGCTTCATTTTAAAAGACAAGAAAAAAGTTTATATACCAATCGATAGAGAAAACTTTAATTAAAAAATTTTGTATCTTCTATTTTTTTGTTTTTAAATGGTTTTAAAGATATTGACCAACTTTCGTGATTACGTGAACGTCTTTGTGATTACCCCCTACCATTGTTTTTGCGGGGCCTTATCTTGAAAACATAAACAAAATTAAGATCATAGTTATGATGTATTTGCGCTCTATCGAATGACACCAAAACGACGTTTCTATCTCTTAGGTTTTCGAGAAAAACAGTTAAAACTAAAACAGCCCAATTAGCAAATTTGAGGGGGTGGAGGGGGATTGGCATTACTTTTTGAGATGGGTCTGTTCAAAAATCTACTTGACACCCTCTATCCGCCCTAGAAAGGATTTGCTTTTACTCAAAAACCGAATATCAAGCTATTTTTGGACAAGTCACTATACTAGAAGGGTAGAATGATCCCATGAAAGGAGTAAAATGATCCTACTTCTGCTTATATAAATTATTATAGTTTTTTATATCAGTAGGTATATAAAATAAATATAAAATACATTGGGTTAGAATTTTTAGGAAAACTATGTTCGGTAATTGAAAAAACAAATGATATAATTATTCTATTCAGGAAATTAACAGTGAATTATTGTTGACTATTGTTGATTTTACTGACTACCGGGATCAGTAAAATGATCCCGGGATTTTGTAAGATTTTTTTCAGAAGCCAAATTAAGTCCAACCAATTTGGGTTTTCAAACAAAACCCAAATTTTTTTACGTACAATCGACTGACGAACAGCCGAATTAACATCTTCTTCTATCAGTGACGCGTTGATCAATTCCACAACAATCTGTTGAAAGAATAGACAAATATATTTTTCCTATGCCCTTGGATAAGAGCCCATTCCTGTGTTAGATGTTTTCATGCTGTTTGAATAGAGTTTGAGGACGCTATGCCCGAGTGTTATCTTATACTGGAGATGGCGGCTATTGAATAATGCCCTTGTTCGTGCTATAAAAAACAGGGTAATTCAAAGAAGAAATTAATAAATAATTCATAAAAACCATTAAAAAAGTTATGAATGGCGAGTTTGCAAGGAACCGGCTCAAAGGCATATTTTAATAGTATAAATAGCCGCGGTAAACAGATTTAGGGTCATTAGGGTAATTCAAAGTCGTTGGAAATACATTGAAGTAAGAATATTCATAAAGCATCCCCGTCTCCGACCAGTGTTTAACGTTTAAGCAGAAAGGGAAACTCTATCAATCATTTTCCGCTTATTGTTGTAGAACATCTTATTGAATATCCGTAGAAGCCTTACAAATTCTCTATGCGGTGTCCCCACGAATTTATCCATACAAAATATTAATATTCTACAGGCAAATTGCCTTCATGTCCCGCTGTAATAAATATTAGACGAGTATGCGTAGAATTACTAGATGGGTCCTAGGGCCTGATATTTCAGCGTCCAACAAAGACATCGTAACGATCCGCCACCGTTCAAAACATGCACGACGTCCTCTTTCTGCTGACAGCGTTCCAAATACGTTTGGCGATTCGGTATTATATCCAAGATCCGAGTGGTATCTCGGAAGTTTTTATTGCCTGCACATGGCTTCACGCCACTGGCACTGGAATTGGGTCCAGTCGTTGATTGGTATTTTGTTATAAATATTCAATTTTGTTAGAATCTCATCTGTACTCTCATTTAGTGTTTAAAATTTTATTTCTGTTAAGTTACTCTGTTTTATATACAAGGTGATTGCCATTCCAAATCGAACAATTTTTCGTGAAAAATCGTTCATTGTTTTAACATGGAAATACGCAGTTTACGCTTATTTTTCGTATTTTTTCGTGGGATAACTTTAATATCAAATATAAAAGTTTGTTAAACTGTGCCTATCTATAATTGTAGATATATATAATTGTATCTTCAAAAGTGAGAGGAAGTATCTTCAATTCTCTATTGATAGCAATATTAAAACTTTATAAAAATAATTCAAATATGAAATACAATTTAAAATCAAATACGATAATCATATATAACAATTTGTCTTACCAAAAGTGGGGCAATAATATAATCGTAATAAATAAAATATATAATAATTGGCGTCCAACGTGGGGCTCTACATTTCACAATATACTTTATAATAATATAACATAATCATATAAATTCATAACAATTGTCGCAACTAACCTGGGGCTCGATAAATAGACTCAATAAGATGGATTTAAGCAAAAGATGGATTTAAGCTGTGGTAATCTTGTTGGGAGAAAAGAAGATGAAGAAGGTAGTACGTCAGGAGAAGAAAATGTACCAGGACAAGCGGAAGCGAAACAAGAAGTACAGGAAACCCTAATTAGATAACCGTTTTAATGTAATTGATCCAATACATGGAAAGAAAAAGAGAAGAACAGGAGAAAGGAGAGAAAAAGAAGCCAAACAACAAAGACTAGAAGAAATCGAAAGACGGGAAAAACAAAAAATAGAAAAAATCGAAAGACAAGAAAAACAAAAAATAGAAGAAATCGAAAGAAAAGAAAAAGAAGTAGAAGAAATCGAAAGACAAGAAAAACAAAAACTAGAAGAAATCGAAAGACATGAAAAACAAAAACTAGAAGAAATCGAAAGACGCCAAGAATTGAAAGAAACACTATCAGAAGTAGTAGATAAGAAATTAGAAGTAATTGATAGCAAATTGGAAGCCACAAAACAATATTAAAGAAAGAGCTTAGAAAAGAAATTGATAATTTAAGAACAACAAATAAGCAACATGCAAAGTAGGGTGAATACTTGTTATACAAGTAATATATGTTCAAAAATTTAAAATCATCATACTATAAAATATTCATTGCAATTGCTAGCCCAACGTGGGAAATATGGTAGGACTGACTCTACGTTTCACAATATACTTTATTATAACATAACATATCATATAAAAATTCATAAGAAATATGGTCCGGATGGACCCAGAAAAATAAGGTCCCACAATTCCCTGTGTTGACACAGCACACCAAACAACTTTTTGACGATAAAGAGGAGTTTGGTGTATTTATCTTTGGTGTCTTTGGGATTTTCTTGAGACCAGTAACGAGTTTTATTTTACATAGCCAGACTGATGAAAATGTGCTTCGTCAGACATAAATAAATTTTCGGACAAATCAGCATTGTTTTCTAAAAGCTTTAAAAAATTGTTAGGAAAAAGCAAGTCTGGCTGCAAAATCGGTGTCTTTTACCTCTGCAGAAATAGGGTTATATGCTTTAATCTTTATGCAATATTTTTTGCAGGATTCTTGAGAGTGCTAATGTTTGAGATTGTCTGTTTGCAGATCGGTTTAGACTTCTTAAAGATGCAACTCGAACTCATTCAATATTTGCAGGAGTTCTGAGATATGCCTACCTACAAGTTTCTTCTTCAGAGCTGATGCTGTGGTTCTAAATTGACAAACCCATTTTAGAATTGTGTTCTACTAGGAGGATTCAAATTAAATCTTGTGCGAAACTGACGTTGAGTAATGACAATAGACAATAGTCTCATTTAAGAAAAAATCAACAATAAAAGCGCCATGATTCATTTTTCGAATCCGGCAGTTCGTTATTGTCTATTTGACTATTATAACAATTATAAATTTCTATGGTTACGTTGCAAAAAATAGTAGTATACAGAATGTAAATTTACATAGTTATTTTTTTATTTGAATTTTTATACTTTGGTACACCCTGTATTTTTTGAAATTTTTTTTTTCAGTTTTTCTATCGAACAACACCAAAAACTTACCTATAGGTTTTTCAGAAGCAAAGTTATTAGACCTCAAAATGTGTCACTACATTATAGGCCCTTTGTATTCACCTAACTTAATATTATGATTCGGCGTACAATATGTATGTGTATTTGAACGACCGGCAACCCTGACCTACACAATGTTTTTCATTAGCGTGGACATTTTTTTTCTTAGGGAGTGAAAGTAGAAGAAAGTAGTAGTTTTTATATGCATATTTTCAACACCACAGCTGATATTGAACTCAAGTTTCCACACCACTCATGAAGTATTGCTTTCAGCGCGTTATAATTTTTTAGTGGGTGGTTCGCCAGTAGCCATATTTCCCACAAGAAACAAAATAAATATATACAAAACAGCTAAGTAGTCGAGAAAAATAAACTTTAAAACGGAAAAATAAAATAAATATACTTTCAATTGAAATACAGTCATATTTATTGTGTAAGTAGATACCTACCTACTAATAACGCGTATAACCTATGGATCCGCCTATGTAAGAGAGGGGAACATTTGCTACTCCGTTCACTAAACACAGACGGCGCGTCATTTCAATAAGTTGAAAAGAGATATATTGCGCCAGACTCGAGGTCACGCAGAAGAATAGAGCGGCGTAGCCGCTTTTAACTATAAAAATATATGTTTACGTAATTGCCATATTTAACGTAGACGAAAATAAATGTAAAAACGTAACATCTTGGCCTATAATATATTATTGTGTGCACAATTATTATTTAATAACATTCATAAATAATATATACAACTTTAATATAGTATATAGTATTGTGGATACTGTATAGTATATAGTATTGTGGATACTGTATAGTATATAGTATTGTGGATATACAATATAGTATTGTGGAATACTGAGAAATTTCAGAATTACATGTGACAACTGCGCGGTATCTTATATGCGGTCAGTTAACTACACATACCTATTGAATGAACTTAATATTATAATAATATTTTTTTACTAAATTGAAATCCATTCTCGTTTTCAGATTCCACGAAAAAGCTACAAGATGTGCTGGTGGAATTTTGTGGGTCTGGACCACCTTATAAACATAATCCTGATGGGGTGAGTTTCCCTTAAGATACAGTAAAACATATTTCTCCTGATGTATGAAATTATATGCGTATAAACAATAATGGCCAAAGTACGTCCTCCGTAAATTGAATTTCGCGGCCGGTTCATATTATACAGTTAGTCAAGATATTTTCACGATTTGTCAACGAACGAACCGTACGTGTTTAACATTTCAATAGAAGCGCTGAGACCTGATGCCACCGTAAGTATATTATGAACCGTGGTGTCATTTATACTTAAATTATAACTATAGTTTTATAAGTTACAAAAAATTAAAGCCATGCATACGGTTACACAAGAAATAATGTGTATACCATGGCCCCGAAATTTTTTTAGCGACCTCGAGATTATTTCGGCTCAGCCACAGGGACGGGCGGCCTCGGCAATAATTTTTCACTCAGTACGCGAAAAGGAATTTCGCAGCCTAGGTATCAAATAACAAATATTGTGCAACCGGACACGTTAAATACAAAAAAAGTTAATTTGTAGGCCGGTGACGTGAATTATAGAGAAAATCTAATTATGAATTTTTGTTTGAAAACATGTTCTCAATTTTCATAGGTTGCAATGGGTTACAAATATGTTGGTGATTTTGTGGGATCACCAGGTAGTGGGTAAACCACCAATGAATGGGGACATAGTCGGGCTACTTGGTATTAATTTATTTAACACAGTACATTGTCACATTCAACAGGCACAGTATTCAACGCTTAAGTGCTTACTTGCTTCAACGCATCAATGCTTCAACGCATCAATACATCAAATCTTCTTGTGACCTAATTACACTACTTTATATAATGTTCTACCTGGTTCTACCTGGTTCTAAGTATAATGTGTGCGTGACCCAGTTTTATTTAGTTGTTATAATAATGTTGTTTACTAGACCTAGAGACCTAGTTTAAGTCGAACTAGACCTTAAATATCACAAATCCACAAATATACATAAATCCTAATTTCCACGCCACTGGAAAAGTGCTCCCTGAAATAAAAATATATCTTTTATCTTGAAGGTTAAAAGTTCTTCAATATAAGTGTATATAGCCATAGTACAAGGAGTTTTTAGTCTTCTATTATTTATAAATATAATTATACTTTATTAGTTATAAAAACTCAAACGCAACAAGCAAAAAAAACGTAACATAATTATTTTTAAAGCAGCAATTGCTCAATACTATTAATTACAGCACTTGAGTACATTTACAGATCCAGGGGATATCTCGTAGGATACAATGAACGAGATATTTGCGTGAGAGAAATTACCGAACAATGATTTGTCATTCCGGCTACATTTCCGCCGCAACTCGCTAGAGCGCTCGGTCTGCTTTTCTCGCCTTATTAAATTTGTTAGAGCAATGGCTTTCCTCCTGGAATATTTAAGTAGTCATTCAGGAGTAAGTGTGCAGCGCCAGCGTATTAAAAAAAAGTTTTTATAGTGCTGTGAAAATTCTTATTTTAAGGTAAGACAATATTTGTCAAAAAATTATAAAACTTAGTCTACAATTTATTTTATGTTTATACTGAATACAGTGTGTTTTTACAGAAATTACATATATTTTGTCAAAATTATGTCCTTTTATTGCAAGTTGTACTTTCCTATGAATTTTGGGAATGTGTGTAATGATGCGGAAATATTTTACCACTCATTACGTTAGTTTTCACCGTTATCAATGTATTATTATTGGGTTAAGCGTTCATATATTTTAAATCAGTTAATATTTCCTGTACATGTACGTTTCTTTATAGGTAAACCTTGTTATATATTTTTTTTATTAAGTTCTGCTTACAGTAAAGCTGAAAATAACTCCGCTCAAGGAAAGCGCGCCGTAGTAAACAATTTCCCGATGCCCATAACACCTCTTTTATTTTAATTAATCATTCCCCCCTCCCCCCCCTGGACGCCGCCTGTACAAACCATGCCAAAGAAAAGGAAAGATCCGATTTGATAGAATGGGGAAAAGTGTTTAAATTTGAGTTGTCTAGTTTCCACCCATCTTTCTCCACATCCACTCCACTGTGTAATTTAAATAATTTCAATATCACGATTGTCATGTTAATTATAAAACGTATTCCTGATAATTTTAAAACTTACTCCCCGCAGATTTTTAAGCTTTAATGTCCGCCTTTAAATATAAATATTTAAATCATTTTAAGTAATCGTATATCTCCAACAGTCTTTTATACCAAGAAAAAGAATACAATTTGTAACTGGATACTTTTGCCTCGGAGAAAAAAATTGCTCATACAAAATGTCTATCGACTGCCTTATTTTAACCTATGAAACCATCATGTCGTGGATTAAGGCCGCGAAGAGCTTCACCAACTGAAATCTTATTGACGAACATTTCAATATTATTGGGAACGAGATTTAATACCATGATAAAACAAGGCAGATTGAGTCGCCTCACAGGCTATATAAGAACCTGAAGCCTAAGGTGATCCGAGACTAGCTGAGCTTTTCGTGTTTTTCTTTAAGACCTCGCTGACGTGAGGATGATATATGATGAGCTTATCCTTTATCTGGCCACCACGGTATACATTGCCAAAGAGGCAGACAAGCGTAATGTACGAATTTATTGCAAGATGCGCGTGCTTCTAAATGACGCGAATAAAAAGCATACATGGATAGTTTCAGTAGGAAGTATCTCAAAAATTTATAGTTGCCGCTTAGATACGGCTTAGAACTGGCCAGGGACGTGTGGTGAAATTTTAAGTAAGGGAAATATTTTTTTAAAAACTTACCTATTTTGCTTACCTATTTCTTACCTATGCCTCTTTAGCAGCTTTATGTAAATTGTTTACATCGGAAAAACCAGTTTTATTCCAGAGACGTTAGACCGCCATTTATATTTACACCAAATTACGTATAATTAAATTCCCTTTTGTTTGTTACTAGGATATTATTCGTTGGAGTTATAACTTTTTGAGACAATTGCAATTTTCCTAGATTTTTAACAATCTCCAGTAAAGATGCTATGTAAATTTTATTTTACCTCAATTTCTTTAAGGTAGCTACGCAAAATAAGGCCCGGCAGGTAATAAAGCCCGGGGGCGGGGTCAGGCACTAATTGTAAACATTGAAATCTGCACTGTCGTATATTAGTTCCTTTTAATATGCTCCACCAACAAATAGATAGAGCTCGCGGGCGAAGTTTTTAGGTTCTGCGGAAAACCCACAAACTTGTCGTCTAGCAGTCGTTTCGTCCATACACGTGTTTACTAATTTTGAGTTGAAAAAGTTTTGATTTATTTGCTGTTGAGAAACATTTAGCGGCACGATCTTCAAGTCATGGTAAGTAGAATCATGCCTGTAGTTACTACTGGAAAGAAAACTTTTATTCATGCATGGGCCTTATTTTTTACTAAGTATTTTTTTTATTTTGAGCTATCATGGGGAAAGTTTGCCGCAATATTCGCGCACGTTGGAACGCAGAGGATTTGGGTAATGCTATAAGAGCTATTCAACGTGGGTTATCACAGCAAAAAGCATCAGAAAGATATGGAATACCCAGACACCACAACTTCAATTCTGACCGTCAACTTGCTGGCCGTGGACTACATCCGGAATCAGCAAAACGTAAAGCCCAGAATATGATTCCCGCGTGTGCCCAAAAGTTAAATAGATTCATTGTTGGGGATTATTTTAAAAAGCTAGAGGAAGTTTTGGACACCCAAGACTTCAAAAATAAACCTGAGTGGATCTACAATGTGGCTGAGAAAGGCTGTAGGCTAACTATTCATCACCAGCAATCAGTATTGGCTCTCAAATGAACCAAATGTCTACATCTCGTTGCACCTGAACACGCTGAAATGTTACCGTAGTGGAATGAGTTTCGGCTAGTGGAAATGTAATTCCGCCAATGATTGATTCTCTTTAAAGGTAAACGTTTAAAGCCCGATTTTCAAGATAATTTGCCAGCTAGAACACTTGTCAAGATGACTCCTAAGGGTAGCATGACCACGGAATTGTTCATGCAGTCTATTCAAATTTGTCAAAATTCAAAATCGCAATGCCAATTCTGTTAGTCTTTCACGTAGCTGCCTCGCATATTGAATACACAATTGTGGAAGAAGCTGATAAACATAACATAACACTATTATGTCTTCCCAGCAATACAACGATAAATCCGTTTATAGATCGTTTAGAAGCTCACTGAGATCAGGAAGTGTTGCGGTTTTGGGAGATCCACCCAGACAGAAGAATTACTAAATTAAGGTTCAATTTAATACTCACGAAGGTTTGGTCTAAATGTATGACCCATGACAACATTATAAACGGATTTCGTGCAACTGGGTTATATCCATATAACGTAGTCGGCTATTCATATGTCAGCATTTGCTCCAAGTGAACCAACTGCACGCTCTGAAATTCAACTGGAGCCAGATCGCATTAAACTAATTGATACAGAGGATTCCACCGAAGATGAACTTCCACTGGCTATAGTAAAACGCCGTTTAAATGAGAAGCACACTAAAGCTGATCCCTTAAACACCACTTTTAAAGATTTGATGGAAACGCCCGATTTAGTACAACAGAAGCAAGAGCCACCACGCAGAAAATCTTTAAATTATAAGGCTCAAGTAGTGAAGAAAAGTTTATTTGATTCTTGGTATTGTTTATTGTACCAGGAAGTCCCCCAAAAATACATGAGGCAATGTATTTTATGCCAAACCTGGGACAATGACGAATGTTTGGGCTATACTGCATCAGATGATGAAATATACACTTGTACCACCTGTGAAAAGTAGCAGGCCTTATAATTTTTAGGGGAAGAAATAAGGCCGGTGTGTATATAAAATAAATACATAAATAGGAGAAATACAGTGTTTTGTATTTCTCCTATTTTTCCATAAAATTCTCGTCGGCTGTGGCTGCTGGCAAAGTTGTGAAATTTAATTAAACAAACATGAAAGACAAGGAAACATTTATGTATTTGAAATAAGTATAGATGATAATATCGAGCAACTCTTGGTTCAGTCTCAGTCACAGAGGACGGAGACTGAACGACTGAACCAATACCATACCAGGACCATACCCCACTACGCTTCAATTTTGCACCTGTATAACACAGTTTAGTAAATAATCCTACACCCTATAACTCGATCGTCGAATGATGCGTATCTCAGTATGACCTCGACACAATTTTGGAGAAAACCCAGAACTCTGGTCCTATAGGCCCATACGGGAACATTAACTTAACATTTCCAATGTTAAAATAAAATCTCTTCATATGGGTCTATTTTATCTTTCCTGAAAGAAAATGACCGGCATGGTCTTTACCACTTGTTACACAAACAAGTATGTCGGAAAATGAAATATGGCCTCCTTCGCAGTGATTTTTCAAACAAATACATCCTACATTTCAATTTGTCCAACCGTCATGCCAACGGCCATCACCCTAAAATACGTAAAACTAATTATGGCAGAGACCTTTCAACACGCCGGCCGTGGTTTGGTCTACCGAACAGTCTATTCAACGTTTATCCAAAAACGTGTTACATCCAACCCCGACATCTGCTGTAATTAAATTTGGAGAAAGAGCAAAAATGATACGTGAATATTGGGTCTTGGTAAAAAAATGTGTAGGAGTCTCACACGCGTTATATCTTACTACCATTTTTCATTTTCAAGTCGATTGAGTCCATATGTTTCACCTAACCCCCGAATATACTGCTAGAAACAGGGTTAACCGCTAATGAAGTTGCTCAAACAATCGGATGGGGTGAGTCAGAGTGTCATAATTAACTGGTACATCAATAGAGGCCGTGATGTTCAGTAATCGTATATGTGCCTTGTTCTGCTTTATAATAATAGTAGATATGCATCAGTCATTACATCATTAACAACTTCAGTGTTTTGATTTGCTTTTTATGACATAGAAATATCAATATTACAGCATAAAATTTTGAAAAATATGAAAAGATTAAAATTTAAAAAAAATGAAATAAATACCCTTTATTTATTTTATTCTATAATAGTAAAAATACAAATGCACATATAATTACATTCTTAATAAATAATAACAGATAATAAACACGTAATAAATAATAACAGAGAAACGGAAGTTATTAAAAATTTAATTTATGTAATACCTACCAACAATACATAACTATCTAACTACACTAAAACACTACTAGTATTATTATTATTATTATATTACCATTGAAATTTCTGGTTTTCAGTGTTCTCGTTAT
>CAXKVY010006329.1:0-12055 GCA_964058915.1 Tetropium fuscum | reverse complement strand
TTACCTTAGAAAATTTTTTTGAATCCTTTTTTAATTACGAAGCACAAACACTTATCACTATTCTCGAACACTTGTTGGAACACGAACTAATAGATGCTGCTGGGCTCAGGTGGTGTCATCTAGCGGATGTCGCCGTACTTCCTCTGGAATGCTGCTATTAATCGCTGGAACTTTATTGTGGGATATCTTATGGGTTATTTTATTTATTTAATTTTACATAATATTCTTACATTTTGAACTTCACTTGTTATAATTTTGAATTCTAACCACTATAATATAATATGATTAACTTTTTGTTTTACAACTTCCATTTATTTTCGAGACGTCATCTCTACATTGCACTCTGCGTCGAGGCTATAAAGTCTCGAACCCCTTACTTACATTGATGCTTTCGCATTAATATTGTAATTTAGACATAGTTTATTAATGCTCGATATTCTATAATTCTTATTGCGACTTGTCTATTGTGATTATGCTTGAGATAGATTATTACGTTATGACCAATCAGGCACGTAGCTGGTTGGCGTTACGTATAGTACATACGTGTGTGCTTATATATATATATATATATATATATATATATATATATATATATATATATATATATATATATATATATATATATATATATATATATATATATATATATATATACATATATATATATATATATATATATATATATATATATATATATATATATATATATATATATTAGCTTTGAAATTCTTTGCTATTTATATTTGTTTTGTGAAAAGTAATCTTGGGTTTGTAGCATTTCATTACATAGAGAAATAAGCAAATAGACGAATAAGAGGAAAGATATACTTACCAGTGCTATATCTGGACATACATACGGAAATGAACCACTATACACACCGAAACGAACCACTTAGAAGTTGTACAAGTTCTTTCACCTTTATTGAGGATCTTCAGAGCAGTATACGATTTATTTCATTGATCATTTATACTTGAATTTAAAATATTAATACTCCAACACTTGCAGTGACATTAGTTTTTGACGGAACTCAAATTCTTAGAATACACAAACCTAGTCTACTATTTATATTTGTTCTATTTGAACATATTATATATAAAAGCATTAGGCATACAGTTATCCAGAAGATGTTAATCTTTAAAATGCATAAAATCTTGTTGACCCTATTGAAAAACAACTACTTTTTCATATAGTTGGAGAAAGTAGTTGTTTCTCAATAGGTTCAACAAGATTTTATGCATTATTTAATGCTTTTATATATAATATGTTCAAATAGAACAAATATAAATAGTAGACTAGGTTTGTGTATTCTAAGAATTTGAGTTCCGTCAAAAACTAATGTCATACAACGTCACTGCAAGTGTTTTTAATGATCTAAATTTCGAGTTTTTCATATTTACATAATAATTCCATTCATTTACTTTTAATCCCTTGTCTGAAAGTGGTAAAATTTTCAAGTGATGTCCGATATATTAAGCCATCCACAAAAAGGTGATAAAAGTACACCAAAATATAAAGGCTTCCTTCTACAACAATGACGTATTTCCTGCTGTCGGTATATTTGATTGTTTCCTATAACCACCATGGAAATGAAAGAATTTATTTAGGTATACCGTATCCCATAAAAAATATCGATCGATGAATTTCGTAGTGGTAGCTGTAGGGTTATCTATTCATAATATAATTCTCTCTGTAAAAAAAACTCTCTTGAAAAACGGCGCAATATTGGAAATATAATAGTGTTCAGCGGTCTGTGAAAGTGAAAATGCGATAACATGCAAATAGCCGAGATGTGAGAATAATAATTCTGACAAGGGTCAACCGCTAGGAATTAATATTATGTCTTGTTAAAGTAATATACACATATCCAGTCATTCAGAAATGTAAATACATTGAAATGTGTAGGTATGGTTTAAATTTGGAGTAGAAAAAAAACAAAACCGACTTTATTTTTGGAGTCGGTGGTGCTAGCCAAGGTTTACAAACGTATAATCAAAGTTCACGAAATATATGTATTTCATACACTTTGGTATAACAAAGTAGCGTAGGTATACATCTCGAATTGTATTGGACTAGAAGCTTTAGAATTTAGGTTTATTTTTAATTGGCACCACAATTAAAAATAAACCTAAATTTTTAAAACTGCTTTCGGCAGTTGTACTAAATTTTAAGTGAACATGTTAGTTAACCTTGGGTGGCACCGACTCCAAAAATAACAATAATTGTATGTTATTAGCCTAATAAATTGATTGTATTCTAAGTAAGAATGAATAACGTAATTATTTTTTACTTTTTAGTGCAGTTTTCAATATATTACTTTTCTTGGTTGCAATCTGTAATCTGTATATATATATATATATATATATATATATATATATATATATATATATATATATATATATATATATATATATATATATATATATATATATATATATATATATATATATATATATATATATATATATATATATATATATATATATAAATATATATATATATATATATATATATATATATATATATATATATATATATATATATATATATATATATATATATATATATATATATATATATATATATATATATATATATATATATATATATATATATATATATATATATATATATATATATATATATATATATAAATATATATATATATATATATATATATATATATATATATATATATATATATATATATATATATATATATATATATATATATATATATATATATATTGTAACCGCTAGCTCTTTTTGTTTTTGAGAGCCAGGTCGTAGGTGAAGGTTTTTTTTACTTTACACGATTGCCTGACAGTTGTAAAATGACGCTTAGTACAAACTATGTGTTGGGCGCCAGCCAAAGCAAGTTTGACCAGGGATGGGAGGTGAGACGACAGAACAAACACAAAGATAAACTAGGAAAGAGTATATTAAAAAATTGTGTAAAATGTAAATGACTAAGTGTATAGACAATCATTAATAATTTACGCCTTTAAAAAAAGGCGTGTAGCTACAAAATGAACCTTTAAAAAATTACAAAGGGAAGTGCTCATTGCTTACACTGACTCCGTGGGCAAAGTACCACAACTGTGCTATCACAAAGCACGGTAAATAAACCGTGAGTCGCCAATTAAATTAATCACAAATCTGACAAATTTGACAGTTACCGTTACACAAAATGAAAAAATAAAAGCAGCCCACGAGCCTATTGCTTATAACGCCATTAACAAAGTGATATTCGTTCCTCCAGGATGCCAAGGATTGACAAGTAAGTACCTATTACGCTAACTAAACTTACTTACATTTATAAGTGCGCAAACAGCTGTTTGCGCCTGCAACTTACAATATGGTCTTAACACTATAAATTTAAGTCAGAGCTTAACGATTGTTGGCACGCTAACAACAGTGCTGACGAATATAGTTGACCTTATTTCAGGTGAAGTTTGCGGTCACATAACCCCCGTTGGGCAGGTTGCCTAAGGCACAGGTCGATGGAGAACGAAGACACTAGCAATGATAAGGAAGTGATTCTCCTCACGTTCGTCGTGAGGCTGGAAGATGGTTAATACCTCTAATGGAGGGAATGCAACTAGCTCTTTTGTCAGGTGGGGCAGATTACAGAATGGTCTGGTACACAGCTCCGCTCCTCCAGGCTATCTGGTGATGAATGTATGGGGGCCAGTTCTATTGTCCCCGACAGGACAGCAAAACACGTCTATCTGACCAACAGGTCTAAGCACACAAAGACAGCAAGCGCAAAGTAGTGTCGGAGATCAATTGCGGCGTGACTCCAAGAGAGCAGCGAAATTCCAAGAAAAAAGCAGGCAAAGGGAAGCGTACCAGCAGCGAAATATACCATTAAATAAAAATCCCGAAAAGCAAGAAACGATTACCTCGTCTAAATAAAACGTTCAGCCAAGTGTTTTTATTTTTAATTAAGCAAAGATGTTACTATTTACGTAAATATATTTAACTGTGTATATAAAATCATTATATTACTGACCTTAGCTGTTATTGAGGCTTCTTTTAATACACAAGTCTCCTAAAATCTGGACAACACCTAAATACTTCCCAAAATTTGCAAATGTCTGCCCTCTTTTTGTTCACTCCCCGCAAAAACTCTCCCCTACCACTTCCAATGACTTCCCCAGACAGGTGACCTTTACTGTCATTATTTAAACCAAAATAGAGCTCATGTTATAACAGGTGTTATAACCTGGAGAAGGTTGGACTCCACCTAAGGTAATATGCACCACTTGCATTTGTAACCTATTTAAAGTTAGGTTTTTAAGTTTTGAATACATTCAGTGTTTAGACACGGGAAATATCGGTTGAAAATCCTTATACCTTGCAATCTTAGTAAACAGTTTCTTGATTTAACTATAAATTCGTTAAATAATATGTTCCAGTATTTTTTTATACGACCATATTTTTGTTTCCGGTTTGCATTTATGGTAAATTTTAAAATTTTACATTGGGCGGTTACCTACCTACTGACTGGAATAATCTTTCGGGCTATGACTTCTGCCGATTGACATGACATTGATTGGTGCCGATTGACATGGATGATTTTCAATTCTACGAGCAGTGATTGTCGCATACATCTGAGAGAGCCAGTAATAAGAACCACTATTTTAACAGAATAACTAGGGTGCCTGCGGATTTCGAAGAGTATATCTCGATATTTTATCTGTTTTTCCTCCCCTCTGAAGACAATATTCTTTACGGCCGGAGCCGAAAACTCGATAATGAAACTCGGAATATCATATTGAGTTAGTGATCGAGGAGGACAACGCAGGCCTAAGGGGTTGTATGTGCCTGGCGGTTGGGAATGGTTTATTTTCCAGAAATAGGTACTACAAGGACAAGCCAACTAGTATATGGACAAGGCAACAAGTTTATATCCCACAAATTTGACAGAGCCAAATATATTTATAAGGTCGATGAAGCCGCTAATTGTATTGCAGGTAATATTATGGTGACTAATTAATTGCGCTGTTATTGAAAATAAACCGTGGTTATTATTAATCAGTCTACACAAATACACGTGCATTAAAATAATACCTGCTCCATATACACAGGATATACCTATAAACATTCTCTGCATTTTCTAACAGTTTGCCTTGGCAGATTGGCAAAATTCGGCATCCTTTGGTAATTGATATGACAAATAAAATAGTTGTTAATTTTGTTATGACAAATTAGCACATAGCGAGTCTAAATGCCATTTAATTTATATCGGTGATGGATGGTATTAAAGTGAAAAATATGATTTACTATACTAATTGCTACTGCTCTCATGTATTGAAACTCACACAAAAGGAAAATAAGTGCTTATTAATTTAAAGCAAATTTATACAATAAGCAGTTCACTCCGATAACACAACTAGGAATAAGTTCGAAAATTTTGTTTCAAAAAATAAAAACTACTTTGCCAGTATTGACAATAAATCTCGAATATATTTTTCAATGGGTGGTAGGGGCAGAAATGGCACAGTTTCCATATCTATGACATCGATGACAAATTATGATTTTAAATAGTTTAAAGTTGTGTATAAGTTTATTTATACAAAAAATATTTATTAACTTGTAGATATTAAAATATATGACGAGACGGCACTGTCTGCTATTTTAGCATTCTAATAGATAATAGCTAGTCGTATTATATCTATATATAGTGACTATTATTTTATTTAGTACATTATAGAGAAGTGTTAAGCGGAAAATAATAAAAATATATAGTATAAAGAAGTAATGGTTGACCAAAGACATGTTATTTGTTACTTACTTTTCGATGCCATTCTTCAGAATTAAATACATAGAAATACCTAATAATTGACAGGGCCAATTGACTAGTATAATACAAGTGTACTAATAAAACAAGTGAAAACACTTGAAAACAAGTTTTTATTTAAATGCTCTAAAAAGAAGAAAAAAAACTTGAAATTAAATTTAACCCATCAATTTATTACATTACACAATTTCTATGATATAAAAGCCTGATTCGCTTGATCGATTGATCGCGAGATTTACCTATTTGATAAAAACATATTTTTTTCTTAGAATTACTTATGTCAATATCAAGTTATATATTTTATTCTTGTTTATCTATACAGTTAAATCTCACGACAAGCCTTTATATCATATAAATTGTGTATTGTAATAAAAAAATGATGGGATTAATTTAATTCAAATTTTATTTTCTTCTTTTTAGAGCATTTAAATGGAAGCTTGTTCTTAAAAATGATTTTTACTATTAATTTATTTTTTATTTTTTAGTTATCGCTGGACATGTTTCTAAGTCTGTTCAATTCATTTAATGCGTCATTGTTGCATGGTGGTTTACCTGTTAATTTAGTACCCTTCTAGTGACTTGACTACTTAACTGTACACTTATTTCAGCTTGAAGCTTACTTGTGCCTAATAAAACACGGTTCCGGGTTTTATTTCGGGGTTCTCCTTCTCCTATACAGGTTGCAAACCAGATGGGCATCAATAGCCCATCTAGCCAAATTACACAAGTCATAGTACGAAGCCCACCAAGGCGTACTTTTAAAATTCAATTGGCAAGATTTGACCCGAACAATTCGACCCTAAAATCGTAATCGAGGACTCCAAAATCCCCGGGATAACAATCGGTTGAAGATAACTACTTTAAAATTCAGTTGCAAGATTTGACCCGAACATACATAGATACATACATAACAAGTTAAATAAAAGCTTGTAAAAAGGCAGTGGAGGTAGCAATACATATATACCTGGAACTTAAACTGCGAAGGAAAATTTTTAGAAATTTCAAGGCCGTTGTATTTTACAGGTACCTACCTCACAGTTCGTATAATGTGTGATTTTTTTAAATTTTCAATAGGAAAAATTTATGATATTTAAATAAAATATATATTTTTGGAAAAAGAATATATTTTTTAAGATTACTTTTTTTTTATTTTTATTTCACTTGAATTGCAACTGTTTTATTGAAATTTTTGAAATCCTTGGAAAAAAATTTATGTTACGTTAAACATTTTATTTATAGCAATTTATATACCTAAAAATATGAACATAAAAAAGACTCGTTATCGTTTATACACAAAATCAAGTCTAACATACACCTATTTTAAGTAACTTGTTCGTTATGTTTTATAACATTTTGTCTATATACTGAATCTAACCCAACTGCAATATTTACCGAGCCTATCATATAAATCCGTACTGCAATTTATATGATTATCAGAAATTTCGAGTTTCTTCATTTTCTGGTTTAAATGTTTTAGATCTTTAAATCCCGTTAAAGACCATGCCTTGTCCATTCCGAATGAACCAGACTAAAATAGAACACATGGAAAACAAAACAGAGCAGCTTATCGCATCCACAAATCCAGAGACATTTTTTGTAAATTTCCTTGTAAAAATTCCTCGTTAAATTACCTTTGTCCCTACCAAAGGTAAAAAGTAAAGGTAAAAGGTAAAGGTACTTTTTCTGCAGACAGAAGACTTTTAAAATTCACTTTTTAATATTATTTATACTATTTTCAGTATTCTAATTTTGGCATCAATCAACCTAAAATGACACAAAACAGTGAGAGAGAGCAAATAAATAACACAACGATGTACACCCCATAAGTACTAAAGAACACTGAATAACAGTTCGTGCTGAGTCCCGTATTTGGTTGGGGTAAATTTTGGATTATATGTTGGCTGTATCATTGTATTATGCAGCTTTATTGTACCATATAACAACTGTAATATATCTCACGAAACTGTGTAAGCAAAATACAAACTTGGGACAGTTACCAACAGATGATGAAGTATGATATTATATTCTACACATTTAAAAACACAAATTAGGCAAAGTGTAAGTTACGAGGTTATTGCCCTCGATGTACAGTTTAAACAAAAATTAAGTTATAAAGAACAATGGAACATGTTTTCATGAAGAATCGTGTGGAAAACTTTAGAATCGTCCGGGCATTCAAGGTATAAAAATCGACCGGGCTCAACCGGACAACCGGAATGACAATAATTTGATCATAAATTGGGTTACCAAGATTATTACCGAGATTATTAACTGATCTTATTATTTTAACGCTAGACTTACCTTTATATAAAATCCTCCAACCGCCGTATTCTTTGTTTCTGAAATTAAAAATAAATATAATTATATTAACGTTAATAGAATATTATTTGAAATTATGTTATCTATTGTACGTTTTGTTTCCATTCTCCCAAGTCCACTTTCGGAGTTTTTAGAGGAAACGATAATATTTCGCTGCCTTGTTAAATTGAATAGGTAGATACCTCAAGTAGCTATCTCTTGATAATGAAGAGAACGAAGTTAGATATTGGCTCTGCTGCATTTTGGTATATTCAGTTGTAAGACTGTTGAACCTGACTATTATCTGAGACTATCTACCTTTAACATCTATCAAAATACTTAGTACTTAAGCTATCGCAAATGAAAACGTTAATTTAGAGTGTCTGACGAACTGACTTACGAAGTGACATTTATGAAGCTTCCTTGTACTTCCGGTATAAATCCATTCACTTAATCCGGTTTTATGTTCCGTAATTACGCAATTTTCTGCAACGGTTTCCATACAGGCCCCTTTCTTGGTATTACTGTCACCATTCGTTATCTCCAGATACAACGTATATAAAATTTACTTACAAACATAAAACCAGGGATCATAGAGATTAAGGAAACAACCATAAGGAGCCTATGCATAAAATCGACCAGCTTTCATTTAGTTAACATTTGACCCCTACGTGGCGCTCTAGTTAATTTTATGAAACCGACATGGCGGTAAATTTAAATTAAGAAAATTTAATTTAGAAATTATTGGTCAGTTTTTCTGATAGGAAGTATTCCGCACAAATATATTTTTTTACCTTGACCGCTCTCTTCCCTTAACATTTATTATTAAGTCACAAGGCATGAGTGTTACGAGTTTTGTGGTGGCACATTTGTGTGATAGTAATTTCATCTTTTTCATAGAACATAATTGATATGTGTAAGCGCATCTAGCAGGTAGCAAGTTTTCAAGGCTATTGTTCTGGACGTATGGTACGAGGCTATTTTTTTTCTCTTCCTTGCTGGTCACTCGTCACAAGGTGACGCTACTTATAGTTCAAGTTTAATAAGTGCTTCCTTATAAAAAAAAATACGTTGTTATTTCCATAGTAGTGTGGGATTGATTAGGAAATTACTGTTGTGTGTTGTGGTGGTTTGTTAACCCGCACATAATCAACTGCATGTTGGATTAAAGCACTTGAACTAGGTAAGCGAGTTTTCTTGTTCGTTGCTACGAGGCCATTTTCTACTTAGTTTCTTTTGTGTTCGCTAGACCCTGTTTTAGGTTGTTCGAGGGGCACATCATTGGGCAACCTTTGGAAGCCGCTTCCAGCGACTCAGTAAGTTGATAATCACATAACATTTTTTTTAACCTGTAAAAAAGACACGCAAACTTATTATGCGACACTTGCAGGGCTTGGCACGTCGAGTGTAGGTCATCTTGTAACCTTGGCACCTTGTAACCTTGGCATCTTGTAACCTGGTAACTTGGTAACTTCATCAGTAACTCCACCTCAAACTGTACCGAGTTGAAATCTATCAACTATATACGTAGATTTGCTGGAGAGACCCACCATACTGAAAGACTTGCTGCTATTTTACAGATAAGACCTACAAAACCACCTTTTAAAAACCTACAATACCACCTTTTAAAAAATTAATCTGCACTTTGTAGCAATTATGGCGAAACTCGCACCGTATTATGAAACGTATTAAAATTTACTATAAAAAACAAAAACAAGATAATTAAGCGGATATTTAAGGAATAGCAATAAAGGTAAAATGGATAAAAAAAAAGGTGAGGTAGGTATTACTGATCAATTGTGAATGAATGATATAATGGGTAGCAAACAAGCGGGCATATAGCTTTAATTGGCCATACAGCAGCCATTTATTAATAGCCTTTTATGAAATTGGTATTTTATGCAGCGGGACCATCTTAATGTATTAAATAAAATTCAGAAATCCATCTAAAATGCCATTATTGATATATTTTTTATATTCAAAGGGACGCCACTGTAGTCGCATTTATAATTGAATTTCGCTAAAAAATAATAGGGTTCTTCATTTACCAGAAATACATTTTTTGGGAAAATCTTACCTTGTTGGAACATTTGGTTCTTGAGACAGCATTTTCACAAGAAACGTGACATCAGGACAAATGGACGCGGACGGACGGCAGTTTAAGTTGCCTAAAGTTTGATGATGTACACAATGGTACAAAAATTTGATTTTAGTTTTTCCCGATCAAATGCAATATACTCTTCGACTTTCGTAAAGGAGAGTATCATAAACTCCGACAATATATATCATGATGTTACTTTCACAAGCAAGCCGTTTTCTAAATGTGTTATAATACGAAAATTCAAGGAAACATTAACTTTGGATTCCCATTAGGGTTAATAAAGTTCAAGTTAAAGCTCCTTGAAAATTTAAATATTACTTAAACACATTAACTAGTTATAAATTTATTAAATCTAGTAACGGAGTTTGTGAAAATCAGAAATTCTTACACGGTACATATAAAGTACATCACTTCGGAAGAATATTTTTCCAAACTGGTAACAGGTTCCGCTAAAATTTTATTTACATATATACATATATATATATATATATATATATATATATATATATATATATATATATATATATATATATATATATATATATATATATATATATATCCCTAGTAAAAATGAAATGTGAATAAATAAAGTTTGTCAAAGATTGCAAAATTAATATGTGCATTGTTTTATAATATAATCCATAGTGAAAAGCGTTTCCACATTTTATTTATTTTATTATCTATATATATGATAATAAACTTAGTCATATCCAATCAACTTCTTCTTTCTGGTTCTTTTGAAAATTTTCAGGAAATATTTTAAAAATATTACAATTTGAGATTCAACAAAATTCGATAAAATGAATAAAATATTACAATACCATAAAACCACTATTTTGAAAAAGTAACTTCATTTTAAAAAAATTTACATTATCTTACAAATAAATTTATCATAGACCTAATTGGACCCCCTCTAGGACTAAAGAGTGTTCATGTCTTGAGTGATCCTTCTAGTAAAATAGAAATTAGTGTCCATAGAACTGGCGCACATAAAACTAAGAAGGATTCAATAGGGAAGAAATAGTGTAAGTATCCTGTAAGCAGATCAAACATTTCTTCATCATACCATTACTTTTACAACATATCATTTTATACAAATTTATCTAAAACAATGTATAGAGCATTTACATATTACATAATATTACAATTAATCAACCCAACCAGGGACATTTAAAGTTTTCATACTTAACAATTTTCAACCCAACGAGGGGCTTTAAGAGCTTACAAAATTTCAAACATTTTAAATATGCTGATTAAATTTGATTTGAAATTTGATTAGAAACACTATTAAAATAACGAACTGTATCACACCATTACTAAATGCATATTAAATACTAATTGTTTATTCTGCATTGTTCCGCTTAACATTTAATTTAAATCTAATCTAGCTATAACTTGAAATTAAAGAACTCACCATAATGCAAAATATAAAGCCTTATCTGCTAATCACTGCATATCGCTTCATATCGTACACACAAAGTAATTAATATGAGCACGAAACCTATCCCGCTATCAACAATTTAGCCAACACTCTCACTCTCATGAAGTGTATTGTTCGCACAGTAAATCTGATTAAACCGAAATCAGAGCCATTCCGGTACCAACTATGGTCAATATTTAGGATCACAATTAACAAATACCTCGGTATTAAATCAACATAGTAAAATTAGTAAGTATACACTAACAAAATTATCTCAATTTGCTCAGCCTTCTTTTCCAACGTTCAATGCAGAGGTACACCGAACATTAAGCATTATGTAGATTTAAAATAGGACTGCGTAGTTTAAACCGAAGTTAGTTACCCGTTGCAGTAAATATTTTTGTGCATATCGTTTGTTTAGAGTTCCTGAAG
>CAXKVY010006328.1:0-13423 GCA_964058915.1 Tetropium fuscum | reverse complement strand
TGTTTAGGCTGCCAGAGGTTTCCGATGATATGTTCAGCTGTCAGCAATAATTACCACAGGCCGCTGCTCATGATCGCTCCCGACGTATATATTCCATCTTAAGCATCGTTCCTTCTATACCCGCTTTGCCTATTTACTATACTATACTATCCTATACTGTAATAATAAAATTTAAATAATATTTATTTCTGTAATTTAATCTCGCATTTAAATCGCATTTGTATCAGGGGCATTTAAAAGTTCTGGTATTGTTAATTGTTTTGTTGCCAATGTAAAATGTGCAAGACGGCGTAAAATGGAAGAAAATGGAATTTTTTACTTAGAGACTTTGGACTAATTAGAAGGTAAATATAGTAAAAGTCCCCACTCTTGGGAGATGAACGTGGTGCAGGGGAATACGTAGGAAGCCCCTATATACTTGACATAACTTCTCGGGAGTTTCCCTACCATGGACCTGCTGCAATCAACGATTTGAAATCGTATTTCGGGTGCATTTCAGTAAATGCCATGAAATACGTCGTAATTCTTGTTACGACATCAAGTGTTAGCCTCATGACAGATTTTATTACTAGCTTGATTAGTATATGCATATATATATATATATATATATATATATATATATATATATATATATATATATATATATATATATATATATATATATATATATATATATATATATATATATATAATGAAAATTTTAAATAATGCTATGTTGATTGATAATTAATAAGTTATGAATTTATAATATGTGAAAATGCTCTATACGTTGTTGTTTTAGATTAGTATAAAATGAGATAATGTTACAAGATACCTACACTATTTCTTCCCTATTGAATCCTTCTTGTTTATAGGTGCTAGTTCTATGAACACTAATTCGTAATTTACTAGAAGGATCTTTTAAAACATGAGTACTCTATGGTCATAGAGGGGGTTCAATTAGGACTATGTAATATTTTTGCAAGATTAAAATTTTGAACTGAAGTTACTTTCCAAATAGTGAATTTTATGATGCTATAATATTTTATTGAATCTATTGAATCTTGTAATCTCAAATTGTATGATTTCAAATGTTTCCTGAAAAGTTTCAACAGAACAAGAAAGAATAAGTGATTTATATATGACTATTTTTATTGTCATTGAAAATGATAATAAATAAACAAAATCCGGAACCTTATTACTACCCTACGCAAACCTACGTAACTTATTTCTACTATATGGGACCAAGTCCTCTGTCACACTGTGTCGTAAAAACTAGCAAAGTTTGAAATTGTTGTTACCTTAGAAAATTTTTTTGAATCCTTTTTTAATTACGAAGCACAAACACTTATCACTATTCTCGAACACTTGTTGGAACACGAACTAATAGATGCTGCTGGGCTCAGGTGGTGTCATCTAGCGGATGTCGCCGTACTTCCTCTGGAATGCTGCTATTAATCGCTGGAACTTTATTGTGGGATATCTTATGGGTTATTTTATTTATTTAATTTTACATAATATTCTTACATTTTGAACTTCACTTGTTATAATTTTGAATTCTAACCACTATAATATAATATGATTAACTTTTTGTTTTACAACTTCCATTTATTTTCGAGACGTCATCTCTACATTGCACTCTGCGTCGAGGCTATAAAGTCTCGAACCCCTTACTTACATTGATGCTTTCGCATTAATATTGTAATTTAGACATAGTTTATTAATGCTCGATATTCTATAATTCTTATTGCGACTTGTCTATTGTGATTATGCTTGAGATAGATTATTACGTTATGACCAATCAGGCACGTAGCTGGTTGGCGTTACGTATAGTACATACGTGTGTGCTTATATATATATATATATATATATATATATATATATATATATATATATATATATATATATATATATATATATATATATATATATATATATATATATATATATACATATATATATATATATATATATATATATATATATATATATATATATATATATATATATATTAGCTTTGAAATTCTTTGCTATTTATATTTGTTTTGTGAAAAGTAATCTTGGGTTTGTAGCATTTCATTACATAGAGAAATAAGCAAATAGACGAATAAGAGGAAAGATATACTTACCAGTGCTATATCTGGACATACATACGGAAATGAACCACTATACACACCGAAACGAACCACTTAGAAGTTGTACAAGTTCTTTCACCTTTATTGAGGATCTTCAGAGCAGTATACGATTTATTTCATTGATCATTTATACTTGAATTTAAAATATTAATACTCCAACACTTGCAGTGACATTAGTTTTTGACGGAACTCAAATTCTTAGAATACACAAACCTAGTCTACTATTTATATTTGTTCTATTTGAACATATTATATATAAAAGCATTAGGCATACAGTTATCCAGAAGATGTTAATCTTTAAAATGCATAAAATCTTGTTGACCCTATTGAAAAACAACTACTTTTTCATATAGTTGGAGAAAGTAGTTGTTTCTCAATAGGTTCAACAAGATTTTATGCATTATTTAATGCTTTTATATATAATATGTTCAAATAGAACAAATATAAATAGTAGACTAGGTTTGTGTATTCTAAGAATTTGAGTTCCGTCAAAAACTAATGTCATACAACGTCACTGCAAGTGTTTTTAATGATCTAAATTTCGAGTTTTTCATATTTACATAATAATTCCATTCATTTACTTTTAATCCCTTGTCTGAAAGTGGTAAAATTTTCAAGTGATGTCCGATATATTAAGCCATCCACAAAAAGGTGATAAAAGTACACCAAAATATAAAGGCTTCCTTCTACAACAATGACGTATTTCCTGCTGTCGGTATATTTGATTGTTTCCTATAACCACCATGGAAATGAAAGAATTTATTTAGGTATACCGTATCCCATAAAAAATATCGATCGATGAATTTCGTAGTGGTAGCTGTAGGGTTATCTATTCATAATATAATTCTCTCTGTAAAAAAAACTCTCTTGAAAAACGGCGCAATATTGGAAATATAATAGTGTTCAGCGGTCTGTGAAAGTGAAAATGCGATAACATGCAAATAGCCGAGATGTGAGAATAATAATTCTGACAAGGGTCAACCGCTAGGAATTAATATTATGTCTTGTTAAAGTAATATACACATATCCAGTCATTCAGAAATGTAAATACATTGAAATGTGTAGGTATGGTTTAAATTTGGAGTAGAAAAAAAACAAAACCGACTTTATTTTTGGAGTCGGTGGTGCTAGCCAAGGTTTACAAACGTATAATCAAAGTTCACGAAATATATGTATTTCATACACTTTGGTATAACAAAGTAGCGTAGGTATACATCTCGAATTGTATTGGACTAGAAGCTTTAGAATTTAGGTTTATTTTTAATTGGCACCACAATTAAAAATAAACCTAAATTTTTAAAACTGCTTTCGGCAGTTGTACTAAATTTTAAGTGAACATGTTAGTTAACCTTGGGTGGCACCGACTCCAAAAATAACAATAATTGTATGTTATTAGCCTAATAAATTGATTGTATTCTAAGTAAGAATGAATAACGTAATTATTTTTTACTTTTTAGTGCAGTTTTCAATATATTACTTTTCTTGGTTGCAATCTGTAATCTGTATATATATATATATATATATATATATATATATATATATATATATATATATATATATATATATATATATATATATATATATATATATATATATATATATATATATATATATATATATATATATATATATATATATATATATATATATATATATATATATATATATATATATATATATATATATATATATATATATATATATATATATATATATATATATATATATATATATATATATATATATATATATATATATATATATATATATATATATATATATATATATATATATATATATATATATATATATATATATATATATATATATATATATATATATATATATATATATATATATATATATATATATATATATATATATATATATATATATATATATTGTAACCGCTAGCTCTTTTTGTTTTTGAGAGCCAGGTCGTAGGTGAAGGTTTTTTTTACTTTACACGATTGCCTGACAGTTGTAAAATGACGCTTAGTACAAACTATGTGTTGGGCGCCAGCCAAAGCAAGTTTGACCAGGGATGGGAGGTGAGACGACAGAACAAACACAAAGATAAACTAGGAAAGAGTATATTAAAAAATTGTGTAAAATGTAAATGACTAAGTGTATAGACAATCATTAATAATTTACGCCTTTAAAAAAAGGCGTGTAGCTACAAAATGAACCTTTAAAAAATTACAAAGGGAAGTGCTCATTGCTTACACTGACTCCGTGGGCAAAGTACCACAACTGTGCTATCACAAAGCACGGTAAATAAACCGTGAGTCGCCAATTAAATTAATCACAAATCTGACAAATTTGACAGTTACCGTTACACAAAATGAAAAAATAAAAGCAGCCCACGAGCCTATTGCTTATAACGCCATTAACAAAGTGATATTCGTTCCTCCAGGATGCCAAGGATTGACAAGTAAGTACCTATTACGCTAACTAAACTTACTTACATTTATAAGTGCGCAAACAGCTGTTTGCGCCTGCAACTTACAATATGGTCTTAACACTATAAATTTAAGTCAGAGCTTAACGATTGTTGGCACGCTAACAACAGTGCTGACGAATATAGTTGACCTTATTTCAGGTGAAGTTTGCGGTCACATAACCCCCGTTGGGCAGGTTGCCTAAGGCACAGGTCGATGGAGAACGAAGACACTAGCAATGATAAGGAAGTGATTCTCCTCACGTTCGTCGTGAGGCTGGAAGATGGTTAATACCTCTAATGGAGGGAATGCAACTAGCTCTTTTGTCAGGTGGGGCAGATTACAGAATGGTCTGGTACACAGCTCCGCTCCTCCAGGCTATCTGGTGATGAATGTATGGGGGCCAGTTCTATTGTCCCCGACAGGACAGCAAAACACGTCTATCTGACCAACAGGTCTAAGCACACAAAGACAGCAAGCGCAAAGTAGTGTCGGAGATCAATTGCGGCGTGACTCCAAGAGAGCAGCGAAATTCCAAGAAAAAAGCAGGCAAAGGGAAGCGTACCAGCAGCGAAATATACCATTAAATAAAAATCCCGAAAAGCAAGAAACGATTACCTCGTCTAAATAAAACGTTCAGCCAAGTGTTTTTATTTTTAATTAAGCAAAGATGTTACTATTTACGTAAATATATTTAACTGTGTATATAAAATCATTATATTACTGACCTTAGCTGTTATTGAGGCTTCTTTTAATACACAAGTCTCCTAAAATCTGGACAACACCTAAATACTTCCCAAAATTTGCAAATGTCTGCCCTCTTTTTGTTCACTCCCCGCAAAAACTCTCCCCTACCACTTCCAATGACTTCCCCAGACAGGTGACCTTTACTGTCATTATTTAAACCAAAATAGAGCTCATGTTATAACAGGTGTTATAACCTGGAGAAGGTTGGACTCCACCTAAGGTAATATGCACCACTTGCATTTGTAACCTATTTAAAGTTAGGTTTTTAAGTTTTGAATACATTCAGTGTTTAGACACGGGAAATATCGGTTGAAAATCCTTATACCTTGCAATCTTAGTAAACAGTTTCTTGATTTAACTATAAATTCGTTAAATAATATGTTCCAGTATTTTTTTATACGACCATATTTTTGTTTCCGGTTTGCATTTATGGTAAATTTTAAAATTTTACATTGGGCGGTTACCTACCTACTGACTGGAATAATCTTTCGGGCTATGACTTCTGCCGATTGACATGACATTGATTGGTGCCGATTGACATGGATGATTTTCAATTCTACGAGCAGTGATTGTCGCATACATCTGAGAGAGCCAGTAATAAGAACCACTATTTTAACAGAATAACTAGGGTGCCTGCGGATTTCGAAGAGTATATCTCGATATTTTATCTGTTTTTCCTCCCCTCTGAAGACAATATTCTTTACGGCCGGAGCCGAAAACTCGATAATGAAACTCGGAATATCATATTGAGTTAGTGATCGAGGAGGACAACGCAGGCCTAAGGGGTTGTATGTGCCTGGCGGTTGGGAATGGTTTATTTTCCAGAAATAGGTACTACAAGGACAAGCCAACTAGTATATGGACAAGGCAACAAGTTTATATCCCACAAATTTGACAGAGCCAAATATATTTATAAGGTCGATGAAGCCGCTAATTGTATTGCAGGTAATATTATGGTGACTAATTAATTGCGCTGTTATTGAAAATAAACCGTGGTTATTATTAATCAGTCTACACAAATACACGTGCATTAAAATAATACCTGCTCCATATACACAGGATATACCTATAAACATTCTCTGCATTTTCTAACAGTTTGCCTTGGCAGATTGGCAAAATTCGGCATCCTTTGGTAATTGATATGACAAATAAAATAGTTGTTAATTTTGTTATGACAAATTAGCACATAGCGAGTCTAAATGCCATTTAATTTATATCGGTGATGGATGGTATTAAAGTGAAAAATATGATTTACTATACTAATTGCTACTGCTCTCATGTATTGAAACTCACACAAAAGGAAAATAAGTGCTTATTAATTTAAAGCAAATTTATACAATAAGCAGTTCACTCCGATAACACAACTAGGAATAAGTTCGAAAATTTTGTTTCAAAAAATAAAAACTACTTTGCCAGTATTGACAATAAATCTCGAATATATTTTTCAATGGGTGGTAGGGGCAGAAATGGCACAGTTTCCATATCTATGACATCGATGACAAATTATGATTTTAAATAGTTTAAAGTTGTGTATAAGTTTATTTATACAAAAAATATTTATTAACTTGTAGATATTAAAATATATGACGAGACGGCACTGTCTGCTATTTTAGCATTCTAATAGATAATAGCTAGTCGTATTATATCTATATATAGTGACTATTATTTTATTTAGTACATTATAGAGAAGTGTTAAGCGGAAAATAATAAAAATATATAGTATAAAGAAGTAATGGTTGACCAAAGACATGTTATTTGTTACTTACTTTTCGATGCCATTCTTCAGAATTAAATACATAGAAATACCTAATAATTGACAGGGCCAATTGACTAGTATAATACAAGTGTACTAATAAAACAAGTGAAAACACTTGAAAACAAGTTTTTATTTAAATGCTCTAAAAAGAAGAAAAAAAACTTGAAATTAAATTTAACCCATCAATTTATTACATTACACAATTTCTATGATATAAAAGCCTGATTCGCTTGATCGATTGATCGCGAGATTTACCTATTTGATAAAAACATATTTTTTTCTTAGAATTACTTATGTCAATATCAAGTTATATATTTTATTCTTGTTTATCTATACAGTTAAATCTCACGACAAGCCTTTATATCATATAAATTGTGTATTGTAATAAAAAAATGATGGGATTAATTTAATTCAAATTTTATTTTCTTCTTTTTAGAGCATTTAAATGGAAGCTTGTTCTTAAAAATGATTTTTACTATTAATTTATTTTTTATTTTTTAGTTATCGCTGGACATGTTTCTAAGTCTGTTCAATTCATTTAATGCGTCATTGTTGCATGGTGGTTTACCTGTTAATTTAGTACCCTTCTAGTGACTTGACTACTTAACTGTACACTTATTTCAGCTTGAAGCTTACTTGTGCCTAATAAAACACGGTTCCGGGTTTTATTTCGGGGTTCTCCTTCTCCTATACAGGTTGCAAACCAGATGGGCATCAATAGCCCATCTAGCCAAATTACACAAGTCATAGTACGAAGCCCACCAAGGCGTACTTTTAAAATTCAATTGGCAAGATTTGACCCGAACAATTCGACCCTAAAATCGTAATCGAGGACTCCAAAATCCCCGGGATAACAATCGGTTGAAGATAACTACTTTAAAATTCAGTTGCAAGATTTGACCCGAACATACATAGATACATACATAACAAGTTAAATAAAAGCTTGTAAAAAGGCAGTGGAGGTAGCAATACATATATACCTGGAACTTAAACTGCGAAGGAAAATTTTTAGAAATTTCAAGGCCGTTGTATTTTACAGGTACCTACCTCACAGTTCGTATAATGTGTGATTTTTTTAAATTTTCAATAGGAAAAATTTATGATATTTAAATAAAATATATATTTTTGGAAAAAGAATATATTTTTTAAGATTACTTTTTTTTTATTTTTATTTCACTTGAATTGCAACTGTTTTATTGAAATTTTTGAAATCCTTGGAAAAAAATTTATGTTACGTTAAACATTTTATTTATAGCAATTTATATACCTAAAAATATGAACATAAAAAAGACTCGTTATCGTTTATACACAAAATCAAGTCTAACATACACCTATTTTAAGTAACTTGTTCGTTATGTTTTATAACATTTTGTCTATATACTGAATCTAACCCAACTGCAATATTTACCGAGCCTATCATATAAATCCGTACTGCAATTTATATGATTATCAGAAATTTCGAGTTTCTTCATTTTCTGGTTTAAATGTTTTAGATCTTTAAATCCCGTTAAAGACCATGCCTTGTCCATTCCGAATGAACCAGACTAAAATAGAACACATGGAAAACAAAACAGAGCAGCTTATCGCATCCACAAATCCAGAGACATTTTTTGTAAATTTCCTTGTAAAAATTCCTCGTTAAATTACCTTTGTCCCTACCAAAGGTAAAAAGTAAAGGTAAAAGGTAAAGGTACTTTTTCTGCAGACAGAAGACTTTTAAAATTCACTTTTTAATATTATTTATACTATTTTCAGTATTCTAATTTTGGCATCAATCAACCTAAAATGACACAAAACAGTGAGAGAGAGCAAATAAATAACACAACGATGTACACCCCATAAGTACTAAAGAACACTGAATAACAGTTCGTGCTGAGTCCCGTATTTGGTTGGGGTAAATTTTGGATTATATGTTGGCTGTATCATTGTATTATGCAGCTTTATTGTACCATATAACAACTGTAATATATCTCACGAAACTGTGTAAGCAAAATACAAACTTGGGACAGTTACCAACAGATGATGAAGTATGATATTATATTCTACACATTTAAAAACACAAATTAGGCAAAGTGTAAGTTACGAGGTTATTGCCCTCGATGTACAGTTTAAACAAAAATTAAGTTATAAAGAACAATGGAACATGTTTTCATGAAGAATCGTGTGGAAAACTTTAGAATCGTCCGGGCATTCAAGGTATAAAAATCGACCGGGCTCAACCGGACAACCGGAATGACAATAATTTGATCATAAATTGGGTTACCAAGATTATTACCGAGATTATTAACTGATCTTATTATTTTAACGCTAGACTTACCTTTATATAAAATCCTCCAACCGCCGTATTCTTTGTTTCTGAAATTAAAAATAAATATAATTATATTAACGTTAATAGAATATTATTTGAAATTATGTTATCTATTGTACGTTTTGTTTCCATTCTCCCAAGTCCACTTTCGGAGTTTTTAGAGGAAACGATAATATTTCGCTGCCTTGTTAAATTGAATAGGTAGATACCTCAAGTAGCTATCTCTTGATAATGAAGAGAACGAAGTTAGATATTGGCTCTGCTGCATTTTGGTATATTCAGTTGTAAGACTGTTGAACCTGACTATTATCTGAGACTATCTACCTTTAACATCTATCAAAATACTTAGTACTTAAGCTATCGCAAATGAAAACGTTAATTTAGAGTGTCTGACGAACTGACTTACGAAGTGACATTTATGAAGCTTCCTTGTACTTCCGGTATAAATCCATTCACTTAATCCGGTTTTATGTTCCGTAATTACGCAATTTTCTGCAACGGTTTCCATACAGGCCCCTTTCTTGGTATTACTGTCACCATTCGTTATCTCCAGATACAACGTATATAAAATTTACTTACAAACATAAAACCAGGGATCATAGAGATTAAGGAAACAACCATAAGGAGCCTATGCATAAAATCGACCAGCTTTCATTTAGTTAACATTTGACCCCTACGTGGCGCTCTAGTTAATTTTATGAAACCGACATGGCGGTAAATTTAAATTAAGAAAATTTAATTTAGAAATTATTGGTCAGTTTTTCTGATAGGAAGTATTCCGCACAAATATATTTTTTTACCTTGACCGCTCTCTTCCCTTAACATTTATTATTAAGTCACAAGGCATGAGTGTTACGAGTTTTGTGGTGGCACATTTGTGTGATAGTAATTTCATCTTTTTCATAGAACATAATTGATATGTGTAAGCGCATCTAGCAGGTAGCAAGTTTTCAAGGCTATTGTTCTGGACGTATGGTACGAGGCTATTTTTTTTCTCTTCCTTGCTGGTCACTCGTCACAAGGTGACGCTACTTATAGTTCAAGTTTAATAAGTGCTTCCTTATAAAAAAAAATACGTTGTTATTTCCATAGTAGTGTGGGATTGATTAGGAAATTACTGTTGTGTGTTGTGGTGGTTTGTTAACCCGCACATAATCAACTGCATGTTGGATTAAAGCACTTGAACTAGGTAAGCGAGTTTTCTTGTTCGTTGCTACGAGGCCATTTTCTACTTAGTTTCTTTTGTGTTCGCTAGACCCTGTTTTAGGTTGTTCGAGGGGCACATCATTGGGCAACCTTTGGAAGCCGCTTCCAGCGACTCAGTAAGTTGATAATCACATAACATTTTTTTTAACCTGTAAAAAAGACACGCAAACTTATTATGCGACACTTGCAGGGCTTGGCACGTCGAGTGTAGGTCATCTTGTAACCTTGGCACCTTGTAACCTTGGCATCTTGTAACCTGGTAACTTGGTAACTTCATCAGTAACTCCACCTCAAACTGTACCGAGTTGAAATCTATCAACTATATACGTAGATTTGCTGGAGAGACCCACCATACTGAAAGACTTGCTGCTATTTTACAGATAAGACCTACAAAACCACCTTTTAAAAACCTACAATACCACCTTTTAAAAAATTAATCTGCACTTTGTAGCAATTATGGCGAAACTCGCACCGTATTATGAAACGTATTAAAATTTACTATAAAAAACAAAAACAAGATAATTAAGCGGATATTTAAGGAATAGCAATAAAGGTAAAATGGATAAAAAAAAAGGTGAGGTAGGTATTACTGATCAATTGTGAATGAATGATATAATGGGTAGCAAACAAGCGGGCATATAGCTTTAATTGGCCATACAGCAGCCATTTATTAATAGCCTTTTATGAAATTGGTATTTTATGCAGCGGGACCATCTTAATGTATTAAATAAAATTCAGAAATCCATCTAAAATGCCATTATTGATATATTTTTTATATTCAAAGGGACGCCACTGTAGTCGCATTTATAATTGAATTTCGCTAAAAAATAATAGGGTTCTTCATTTACCAGAAATACATTTTTTGGGAAAATCTTACCTTGTTGGAACATTTGGTTCTTGAGACAGCATTTTCACAAGAAACGTGACATCAGGACAAATGGACGCGGACGGACGGCAGTTTAAGTTGCCTAAAGTTTGATGATGTACACAATGGTACAAAAATTTGATTTTAGTTTTTCCCGATCAAATGCAATATACTCTTCGACTTTCGTAAAGGAGAGTATCATAAACTCCGACAATATATATCATGATGTTACTTTCACAAGCAAGCCGTTTTCTAAATGTGTTATAATACGAAAATTCAAGGAAACATTAACTTTGGATTCCCATTAGGGTTAATAAAGTTCAAGTTAAAGCTCCTTGAAAATTTAAATATTACTTAAACACATTAACTAGTTATAAATTTATTAAATCTAGTAACGGAGTTTGTGAAAATCAGAAATTCTTACACGGTACATATAAAGTACATCACTTCGGAAGAATATTTTTCCAAACTGGTAACAGGTTCCGCTAAAATTTTATTTACATATATACATATATATATATATATATATATATATATATATATATATATATATATATATATATATATATATATATATATATATATATATATATATCCCTAGTAAAAATGAAATGTGAATAAATAAAGTTTGTCAAAGATTGCAAAATTAATATGTGCATTGTTTTATAATATAATCCATAGTGAAAAGCGTTTCCACATTTTATTTATTTTATTATCTATATATATGATAATAAACTTAGTCATATCCAATCAACTTCTTCTTTCTGGTTCTTTTGAAAATTTTCAGGAAATATTTTAAAAATATTACAATTTGAGATTCAACAAAATTCGATAAAATGAATAAAATATTACAATACCATAAAACCACTATTTTGAAAAAGTAACTTCATTTTAAAAAAATTTACATTATCTTACAAATAAATTTATCATAGACCTAATTGGACCCCCTCTAGGACTAAAGAGTGTTCATGTCTTGAGTGATCCTTCTAGTAAAATAGAAATTAGTGTCCATAGAACTGGCGCACATAAAACTAAGAAGGATTCAATAGGGAAGAAATAGTGTAAGTATCCTGTAAGCAGATCAAACATTTCTTCATCATACCATTACTTTTACAACATATCATTTTATACAAATTTATCTAAAACAATGTATAGAGCATTTACATATTACATAATATTACAATTAATCAACCCAACCAGGGACATTTAAAGTTTTCATACTTAACAATTTTCAACCCAACGAGGGGCTTTAAGAGCTTACAAAATTTCAAACATTTTAAATATGCTGATTAAATTTGATTTGAAATTTGATTAGAAACACTATTAAAATAACGAACTGTATCACACCATTACTAAATGCATATTAAATACTAATTGTTTATTCTGCATTGTTCCGCTTAACATTTAATTTAAATCTAATCTAGCTATAACTTGAAATTAAAGAACTCACCATAATGCAAAATATAAAGCCTTATCTGCTAATCACTGCATATCGCTTCATATCGTACACACAAAGTAATTAATATGAGCACGAAACCTATCCCGCTATCAACAATTTAGCCAACACTCTCACTCTCATGAAGTGTATTGTTCGCACAGTAAATCTGATTAAACCGAAATCAGAGCCATTCCGGTACCAACTATGGTCAATATTTAGGATCACAATTAACAAATACCTCGGTATTAAATCAACATAGTAAAATTAGTAAGTATACACTAACAAAATTATCTCAATTTGCTCAGCCTTCTTTTCCAACGTTCAATGCAGAGGTACACCGAACATTAAGCATTATGTAGATTTAAAATAGGACTGCGTAGTTTAAACCGAAGTTAGTTACCCGTTGCAGTAAATATTTTTGTGCATATCGTTTGTTTAGAGTTCCTGAAGTATATAAGGGCTATTATAAAGGTAATGTTAAAAGCGGCGGATACTTTATTTTGCTGACGACTTGTGAGACTACAAATTTGCATCGCAGTAATTGAACA
>CAXKVY010006327.1:0-16230 GCA_964058915.1 Tetropium fuscum | reverse complement strand
TCAAATATATAATTACCATAGTAGTTTTCTGGGCTGAATCCAAATCCGGTCGCTTTTTTTTGTCCCAGTTTTTTTTGAGATAATTAAAAAATAACTAAAAAAGCACGACAAAAAATGGTTTTACAAAATCCTTATATTTAACTGTATATAATTTATTTTTTAGACAACTGCATGTCATTCTCTTCTTTTTTATGAAGAAAAAATTTGAATGAAGTTTATAGTTCCAACTGTTAACTGTTCAAAAGCTACATGGCAGAGAAAGTCTCTTATTTCCTTAATATAAAAGTTAGATAACGGGCGAAGGAGCCAGTGAAACCAAATTTATTTATTGATAATAGTACTTGAAGCGAAGCATTGTACTATTCCTTGTATCTCATTGCCTTGAAGTCAGTCCATTAACACATAGGTCATAGTGAAATTATTCACATTAAACATATTTTCTTCCAACAATAATTTTTTATTGAACTGCTGAACATTATCGAAATCTTTTAATATTTTATACATATAATATTAAAACAAAATCAGCAGATACTAAAAGTTACGTTAATATACAGTCACCGATTTATTGCCAGCTTTTTAGGTCTTTGGCCCTTATGTGCATCTCTTGTAAAGGTGTAATTTAATTAACGTCTTGTAGAGGAGATTCCGCTCTATAAATTTACTTCTGAGCATTTTTCTTGCTAAAGTAGCAGGTTTCGATATTTTCGCTATAAAAGCCGGCATATGGCTGATTCTTAGTGCGCGCTTATATGCTTAACGACTTTGAATGCTGTTTGCAGGATATGAGTGGGGATTAGCTGAGAGGTCAATAGGACATTTGTTGTGCCTCATTTAATGACAAATGTTTCTTTCCTATACTTTTTTTCCGTTTAATGAGGGGTTTACGATAAATCTGCTAAAACCCATAGTACAATCGCCGTTAGGGGTGATTTTCGTGAAAAATAAGTTGTTCCTCCATCGCACTTTTCGGATATTTATTTCCAATTCTTTCGAGAATTAGTACCCCAAAACACTTTATAAATAGTTTATCCTAAAACGTCTAATTCACGTGGACAAAGGGTAACATTGTAACGTATGACTTCGCGTTCACCGGATAAAAGGGGCCATCAAAAAGTGATCGTCCGTTATTATGCATCCTCGAGACGATAGGACATCGGCGCTAACGTTTCGGTAGTTGGGAGCGACATGAGGCGCTAATAAAACTCCGGATCAGGCAGGATTGACCATTAGCGTTGCCAATAAGGCTGCGGCTCGTAAAGAGAGATCAAAGCTCTGAGTAATATTCACCGAGACCGGCTGCCGTTGATGGTTGCTGTTTCGCCAGTGGCATTGATGATACAGGGAAGGAGATGCATACGTCTGGCGCAATTGCGTCCCATTTTCTCGTGAGGGAGACATTCCGCCATATTTATCTAGATGTCTCGCATTGTATGCCTCATTTTAAATATTCCATTAAATGCCGTTTCGGCATTCGGGATTCTAAACTCTAAAAAAAGTTCATTTAATTTGTTACAGGTATTTGAAGGTTGTATATCATAGGGAAGTGTTATTAAACGATAGATACGTACATTCCAGAATATTTCCATTGTGTTTTACAGAAAACTTGTAGATACTACAAATATTTTTCTATTAATTTTTATTCGTTAAAATCGATAATTAATAATCGAGATAATAACGAGAGAGCCTCTATTTTGCTCTATTTAATAAATGTTAATAACATTTGCAATAATGACCCTAAATGACATAATATAACATCTTGGTGACGAGCTCATTATGGGTCTTTATAAGCGTGCAAGATTTGTGGCAGATCGGTTTGATAATTTATGAATGATATATTACGTTCACTTTTCGCTAGTGACATGAATTTTTATCTGTTGAGTTAAATGGTAGGTTTTAGCTCTACGAAACTATGAAGAGGTCATAGGCCCGACGTATATCATTCGTGATTAGGGCTCAGGTATAAATATGATTACAAGTTTCTTTGCGGCATTATCGATTTGATTAACCATAGACCCTTAATGACACTAATGACAGTTCTTGAAAGCACTGTCTATGTGATTTTGTTGTTTGGATAACCAAACACATACAGCAGATATGCTGGATTCGATAAACTCGTTTAATTAAGAATTTCCATGCATTACGTGGACGGTGGTCGAGTTGTTAGCGTGCTAGCTCTCTGCTCGAACACCTAGCAGCGTGTTTGAATCGATTCCCCGCACCGACACCGGTTTCCCTCATTCCTGCACTGAATGGTGGCTTCTGACTTCTGGGCTAACCATTGTGGTTAGAATGAGGGGTAGAGATATTATTATTATTAGTCCCCAGTGTCGGTTGACGAAGCACCTCGCCTGGACCACCATTCGAAGCCGTTGAACATCCATTGGTGCCTTCAGGTAATCACTTCTTCTTTCTTACTTCAAGTCTTCACTTCACATTGTATTATTTGGAATCTTCGTTGGAGTATATCTTATTGGAGTTGGAGTATTATACCCTGGACTGTCACTTGTCTGTAGAATATCGATATCTCTCGATTTACTTAGAATATTGAACTTATCTCCGCTGGTGGAATCCTATCGGATATTTAACCTGTGTTAGAGAGACCCATCATGCCAGGACACCTACTTTCAAATCAGATAAGCCATAGTTTAGTATACTAAGAGCCAAACTTTTTTAATTCAATTTCTTGTTATTGTTGTTGTGTGAGCCCCATTTTAAATTGCCTCATTACTTCCACTACGTGGATAGTAATGTGTGGGGATATTATTTTAACTTCAAGTGTATTTATCCACTAAGTCTATGGAATTTTTAGAATAATCTTTTTTTACAGGAATCCGAGGGTAATATAGATACTCATTATAGTTGGGAACCATCTGACGTAGTTACGTAACTGTCATAACTGTCCACGGGTAGTTGGTAGCTTCGATACTCACCGTACGAACCTACTAATTTATTTCTTTTTTTATAAAGCTGAGATAGGTTAGATATCTAGAGATATTTAACAAAGTGGATCTAGAGATATTTCACAAAGCTGATTGGATTCCTAAGCGGTTGACCTACAAGGTCAACCGCTTAGCTGCAAGGTACAAGAAAAAATAAACAATTGGTTTCAAAAAGGGTTGTTAAAAAGTCCGTTTAAATGGTTTTTCAACTTTGATGTTTTCTAAGATAAATGCTTGTAATTGGCGCATTAAAAAGTTGGTTGTTTTAATGATTTTATCGAAAATTACAGGTCTTTTTTATACCTACAACTTTCAGTAACACAACTTTTATGCAAAACATAATGGGAAAATTATACAAACCGAAACATTTTTCCGACTTTGGTCATTGTTTATACAAAATAGTGCAAATCTGGCAGTACGTCTATACGATTTACTAACCCTTCCCTGTAGCGTAACCTGTGGCATAACCTTTAAATACCTATAATAAATGTTTGTATGATTGAACTCGTTCAATTTTCCATGCAGACTGGACTATTCAGCACAATATTTTGAATACACAGCGATTGGTGCTGTTCTCCTAAGTTTTCCATTACGTGTATATAATAATAATAATAATTTGTATGAAATATAAGTTTAAATTCCCCGTAAGTAGCGAAACTATATGCAAGATTTACGGCCTCAGGCTTTTAATTACTTTTCAAACTTCTTCATCTCCATAGTCGCCGGCCGATTGATTTCCAAGAACTTTCCTCCTAAGTAAATTTCCGCTTACCTCGAAACTTTTAAGTTGTGTGCTCGAGTGTTTTCCAAGAAACGGCCAGCTCGCACGGACCGCCCCCTGACGACTTTAAAAATAAACGGATATTTACAGGATGTTAGACAAATGGAAGAAAATAATGTGTTTACGCGCCCGAAGAGAAAGGAAAAGTTCCAAGGACGTGGCCGAACCCCTACCTCGCTGACAGAGTTATTTATTTATTTATTTGCTTCTGCAGATTTATGTCCTAATCATATTCCGTAAGAAAGTGTTCCGTAGTGCTACATTTTAGAGCTTTACGTCGAAAAGCGAATGTAGTACCTAAATAGTACTAGCTTTATTCGCCGGGTTAAATAAATGTATGCTGTAGAGTAGGCTATATTAAATACTGTATACACTATAGAAAATAATCGCAAATCTAAGTATAAGAATAAATGCAATGGAATTATTATTATTACTCGAACTGAAGTGAACTAACCAGAAGCAGCAACAAAAAGTGATGAAGAAGTTAAACCTTAAGATGGTAGAGAGAGGTGACTATGTCGAAAAGTCGTTCTACTAGAATAGTAGTAGAAGAAGAAAAAGAAGAAGAAGTAGAAGAAGATACGTGGGAGAAGATCTGAAAATTATATACTACATTCTATACCCGCGAAAACCTGAACACCAATATATATACATATATATTGTCAATAGGTGTGACAATATAAAGTAAAAATTAACGTGGCAAATCTAAATAAAACTACATGGAAATAGACCGACAGATAGTGAACAAAAAACTGTGATATCTTATATTGAACGTAACTATAAATGTGAAACTAACGTAACTATAAATGACATTGAGTAATGGAAAATTGACCACCTGCAATGCCGCAGCTCTTGCGTTGCTACAAAAAAAAATATCTACAAAAAAAGTCAGGTCAACAACCATTCACAATTGGAACAAATTTCGATGGCAGCTGCTCGATGTACGTCTTAATGCGAAGTCAACCGCCTGCCATACCAAATCCGTTGTCTAATCCGCCAAGTGCAAAATGTTCGAGACGCATCATTGCATTTATCTCATATTGAAAAAATCGACTTCCACGGGCACGAGGAAAATCTCTAAAGCTCGATTTGACCCACCTGCCATGTAAAAAACCATAATAAAAAGTTTTTATTGAAACCAAGTCTTAATAAAAACTTAAGTATAACAATATATATATATATATATATATATATATATATATATATATATATATATATATATATATATATATATATATATAAAAACATTGCAAATCATGAAACACAACTAAAATAATGTCAATATAATAAACATACACATACATTTTAATTTTTAAACTGGAATATAAAAAACTAAGAAAATGTATGACATTCTTATTTATTGCAAGAACCTAAACTACCATGACACTTCGAATTGCACAAAGGCCCTTTGCTTTTATAGCTGCATTTAGCCGTCGAACACTTGCTTTGGCAATTGCAACGATATAGCCTTGCCCTCCACTTTGAATTAGCACAAGCCGTTTCTCTTAACGACATTTCTTGAATGGAAACCTCATCTATGGAAAGTAATCTTTACAAATTACGAACTGATTACGGGTGAAAAGCTGTTTCAAGGTACCATTTTTGTTTGCTAATTTATAAAAGACTGAACCTCTATTCCAACAACAACCGCTAATACATTTCGAGGGTCTGTACGACCACGGTCGACATCAGGGACTTGAATTCTTACGGTATCACCAATTTGGGCCGAAGGAAAATTTGTTTTTTTTTTACGTTCGTAACATTTTTGTTGCTTGAAGTTGAAGATTCTCTTTTGCGGCTACTGTCTTTGAGGAAATTAGCTTTTGTTGTTCAGCCATTACTTGAGGTGATCCGAAACCTAGCTAGGTTGCGGATCAGTCAATGCTTGAGATGAAGACGTGCTAGGTTCCAGCTTAACTCCATTGGTATTTTGGTTATCCACGTCGCTTCAATCTGAAATAGGGTCATCAATATGGTCACTACCCAAATTTTCTTCAAAAGTGTTAACATAGGCTTCTTTCCGCACATTTTCTATTACGGATTTATTTTATTACATTTCATTTACTTTTTCTGTATTTATTTTAAAGTTTGTGAATGTCAAATTATTTAACCTAGCAATAGACGCAGCTGAATGAATACATACGACAATAAAATAGGGTACAAAAAAATATGCGTTTTTGTTGTCCACTGTATTATCAACTGTGTCTAACTAGTTGCATTGTAGCAGTATTTTTATACCTACATGAAAAGTACTAACTATACCGCAATAATAATTATAATTATGTCAAAAGATATGCAAAAGTAACTAGTCCTAAGTAACGAGTCCTAATCATGAAAGTAACTAATCGTTACAAGTACTCAAAAGTAACTAAAGTTCGCATTACTAAAGACTGACGAAGCCAAAGCCAACAAACAAGATGCAGGAACCGCCCAAAAGGAAGTTACGACCTGTCGTTTCCGACATTCACCGGCGCCCATCTGTGTTTGTCGACATACACCGGTGAAAGTTCGAATGTATAATAAAATTAATAAACGTTCGGTCTTTTACCAAGGCATTTGGTATTTGTCGACATTCACTAATTTCAGAATCTCACAGTAACATTTATATATATATATATTCAAATTCCGTTAAAATTGCCATAAAAAGCGCTATTTTATGGTTATCTTAAATATTGTAAGATATCCAAGATGCTTTTGGTCATTCTGAATATCTCAAAATAACTCGAAAAAACTGAAAAATATCGCTTTCAAAAATTTTATTCACTTATTTATTATGACAGCTATCAAGTTGAAAATTGATACATCGATATTATTGAAGGTCCTTGGACTTGGACTGACAATTATTTTTTCCTGAGCATACTAATTTTTAGGATATGATGGTTGACTATTTTTTTACTAAAGGCCATTTTTTTTGTTTTAACCATGTGCCAAACAAAATATTTAGGAGTTATAATCTATTAAGCAATATGTGATGGAATGAACAACTTCATCAAAAGAACCATATGGGAGCCATTAAATTTATAAAGCTACTACAATTCAAATGTTGGTATATTATTGTTTGTAAATTGAATGTTATTTAAAATAAGAGCAAACAAAACTTGGCACTGTCACGAATACATAAAGAGAAGCTCTCATCATTAGTTATATGAAGCGTTTTTCCTTTTCAGAGATCCGATAACGTGTATTATCTGGTAACAGAGCTGGTGTCCGGAGGCGATCTGTGTTCGTTCGTCAAAGGGCAGCGTAGCGGGAAGATGGAAGAGCGGCCGACTAGGATATACGCCAGACAATTCGCGTCAGCCCTATCTCACATGCACAGCCTGGGGATCGTGCACAGGTAAGCGATAATTAATTATTACGCTGTCTGTACGCTACGTCTCACTGACATGCCTCACTCCGGACTGCATGAGATAATAAGAGCGAAATGTGGTAGCGAAAAGTTTCATTATTAAAGTTTTGACGCTCCATTTGTTCTATTTTCGCCTGACGGTAAACGAGAATGCCGCGCTGCAGTAAATAATGTACCAGATCACCGGCGCATTCGCCCGTTTCTAGGATGCGGCCAATCTGTTCTCGGGCGCGATTTAGATTGGAGTTTCCGTCTTTTTACAGTTTGCGTGGTAAGTCGTGACAGTTATTAGATGTAACGAAATAAAATTCACTTCTCAGAAGTAGCTGCTGTGCCTCAATCAATGCCATAACAGTATCTACAGGTTATGGCATCTTTAACAGACTTGTATGAAGACTTTTTGAGGATACCGGAAATTGCCGTTTTATAAATTGAGTAATTTATTATTTACTTGAGATAGAACTGAGCGAATGACGATTTCGGCAGCTTGGATGTCGCTGTGAAATTTTTAAACCATAAAACAAAATTAAACGTGTACGAGATTTTCATGTAATAACAAGGTAAGAAATAAAATAGCTACATTGGAGTACCGCTTTACAGCGAAATATCTTCTAAATGGAAAAAAATAGTATAAGTAGTTGTAGTTCCAGGCCTTCTAAACTATATACTAAAAGATCCCTAAGATTGACCTTCTGCTACGGCCGCCATCTTACAAAATGGCAACAATTTGATATTTGAATCAAATCAAGGTAGTCTTACTCTTAAACAGATGTCAATTGCTAATACATAAACTAGCATAGTAAACTAAATAAAACTAATATAACTTTATTTCACCCACGCAAGGATCAGTGTGGCACTTGTTTTAAATGTAAAAATCAGTGGCGGCTGCTCCGTAGAGGTTGACTATTAGGAAAATAGTATATAGTAATAGTAGTAATGAATAATAATGAAATAATAGTAAAAATTATAAAAAAATAGTAATTTTTTTATAATTTTAACATATTTTTAACCATAGTTATTACCCGTTTACGACGGCATTCATATTTTATCCCAACCAGGTACGGGACTCAGCTCTTTGAGCCATTCAATGCATAGGGTATATATTATTTGCTATTTTGTGTCATCTTAAGTTGATTGATGCCGAAATGACTGAAAATAATGAAAATAGTATAAGTAATATCCTGAAAATGATTTTAAAACTGTTCTGTTTAAAACAGAAAAATTTACAGATTTCGCAATCCTTGCAACTATCGGAGACATTGGAAATGATAACATCATAATATGAAACATAATATACTGATCCTTTCGAGTTGTTTCGAATACTAGTGCAGTCTGCCTACGGATTTGGACCTTTAACTGGAGATACAGTAAACAAAAATATGTAAAAAATCTGATATTTTCCATAGAATTCAATAAACCAAATTACAAACAACTGGCACCTCCAGAGCCCATAGTAAATTGGTCAAAAATTCGGCAAAAACGGTTTTATCCATTTTACTCTGTCATGGTGAAAATGAAAAAAGTTTTATACAAAAGTTGTAGAACTATTAAATACGGATCTGTCAAAAAAATTAAAAATAAATTATTTATTTGCAATAAATCGTTAAAAATCGCGTTTTTTGAAATGCTCATATCTTCGTGACAACAAATCATTTTTTCACGAAACTTGGTGAAAGTATAGCTCTCTATTAACTGAAAAAGATCATTTTCAAAAAATTTCAAAATATTATAAACTTTTTGCAAAAATTTTTGCACTTACCGAATTTTAAGATTTTGTAATTTTTGACTACTCCGTATAATAAACACAATTTTTGTCGACATTACTTTAGGCAAGCAAAAACTTTTATAATTAATAGCGTTTTCCCGAAAACTAAACATTTTTAGAGATTTTGTAATTTGTGACCACCCCGTATAAAAAATATGATTTTTGTCGACGTCATTACTATTTTTTGGGCAAGTAAAAACATTTATAGACAATAACATTTTCTCGACAACTTGAAATTTTATACGTGGTGATCAAAAAGTACAAACTTTACTCTTACCGAATTTTAAGATTTTGTAATTTTTGACCACCCGTATAAAAAATATAATTTTTGTCGACGTCAGTACTATTTTTGGACCAGTAAAAACTTTTATAAATAATAACGTTTTCCCGAAAACTAAACATTTTTTGAGATTTTGTAATTTGTGACCACCCCGTATAAAAAATATGATTGTTGTCGACGTCGAGTCAAGTACGGAATTTTAGCTTGACGGAAAAAGAATATATTGCCGTGATACGGGCCATAGACAGTTTCTAACACTTGGTGTAGTGGAATAATTTCAAGATTATGGCAGATTATTATTCGTTATTTTGGTTCAATTTAGATCAAGAATCTCTTCCATATACATTTTCTGTTACTCCTCAATTCTATAATACTACAGATGCTCTATTTAATATATCTCCGATATTTTAAAGTTCAATCGATGAATATTGGAACCCGTGTATAAATAAACGAATGCCGATAATTTCAGGCAAGTACTGGGACGGAATATGCAAAGAAAACCTCGAGGAGCATCGCCTTTGCATAACTATGCATCCGGACGCGGCTAGTGGATATGTTTATTGTTTCCAATAGTTGCTTCTAACTGTTGGCAGGCTCCTTGAGCGCCGAATTTAGGGCCCCAGTAAATAACACTCTCAGCTTGCTCGACGGCTACATAGCGCATTTAAATGCCGCACTAAAATTCGATACAGAATTGACATAATCGGCGTATTTTATGAGCCACTTCTTCGCCGGAGTGCATCCCGTCATAGCGGAGCGCGGTAATGGAATTGGAATGGAAAAAACCCGCGCGATGCAACGTTTCCGAGTATTAACCTGACGTGAAATGTAAATTGCTTCTGTACGGAGGCTGTTTTTTTCCTAGAGAGCGACGGGGTTCCATTAAAAGTATGGGAGTAATGAATAGTAGAATAGGCCAGATGCAGCTAAGCCCCACGAGGAGGTTTTAATTTTAATTGGAGTATACCTGTAGGGCTCGCCAAAGCATTATTACATTCCTTAAACATCAACTGTAGAATAAGGTACAAAGGAATTCGTTATATTTTCAGGCAATTATCTAAGTAATCCCTTTTGTAAATATAAGAGGAGGCGGCGGATTTTCATGTTTTATCCGACAGTTTGGTTATTTCAAATTTTGTTTTTATCATTATTTAGGCAATCGTTATGATTTAGCCTCAAGCTTAGAGCTCGGAGTTTATGGACCTCCTCAAGGGACCCTTTCTGTTCTTAATGTATACTGCTCACCTATCAATAGGTATACCTCAATATTGGGGAACACGTCAGTCTAAGCAAATGGCGTTATCAATTATCGCTTTTAGCATTCCGTACTCAAAGGGTAAAGCGGGACCCTATTACTAAGACTCCGCTGTCCGTCCGTCCGTACGTCCGTCTGTCACCAGGCTGTATCTCATGAAACGTGATAGTTAGACAGTTGAAATTTTCAAAGATGACGTATTTCTGTTGCCGCTATAACAGTAAATACTAAAAAACAGAATAAAATAAATATTTAAGGGGGCTCCCATACAACAAATGACCTGAATATGTATATGCTAATAAATGCCGGAGTCGCCGGTCGGACGAAATTAATTATTATCTTAAGTAGGTAGGTGTACGCAAGTAGTTAATCTAAGTCAGTACCCATAACTGGGGCTCCTATACAACTCGCACTTGTTAAATATAACTTACATTATTTTATAATTCCGATCCATTAGCAGTCGCTGAACGAATATCCCATAAATAGATCTCCATTGGAGTTCAATCTTGGATCGCCAAATTTACCCCAATTGATTTCTCTCTATGGGGTATTCAGTTGACTGGACATTCAAGAAAACCTAGTCTTCCTATACATCGGTTATCAGAAACTGTCTAAATAATCGTGAACTGGACGAACATACCCAATAAACATTTTTCGAACCATGTGGTAACGGTTAATTATATAAAGACTATATAAAGGTAATGAAGGTATATTGAAATGTAAGAAGGTATATAAGAAGGAGGTTTATAAGAGGGTTTTGGACGTTCTGATTCGTCATTTAGTAACCTACTATTATTACGGTTTTATAAAATTACCGTAGTTTCTAGGAGCATAATAAAGTGCTATAAAAATTTCCATCACCCAATTTATAAAGCTTATCATCATCGTTACCAATATATTTATAAGAAATTTATAAAAAGTTTGCCATTACGTCATTGATATAACTAATATATCCTGAGTTATATAGTAGTGCTGTTAATCACCTTTATAAAAACTGTGAGTAAGTAGTGTTTACAAATTATGTTATAAAACGTCTGGTGATCTTGTATGACAACTGCTTTTTTTTAAACTCCATTGCCCGTAGTAACAGAAATTTCCCATTATGAAACTTTTTATTGAACGTTTTATATTTATATTGTCATTCCAGCTATATAGAAGTATAGCAGGTAAAAATAAATATGTTCAAAGATTGGAAAAATCTAAGAACATATGTTAAATTCGTCGCAAAGTCGGGAAAACTTTATTAATATCCTCTTTACCTAGCAGAATTCTGCTCAGATGTTAAAAAATTGTTAACCCAAAAAGTGTAATTTAGGAATACTTAATTTTCACTGGCTCCTTTCTCATCAAGATCCGATTTCACATAGATGCTTTCTTTCGCCCTGATAAATCGGTTGTGAACTGGAAATTAGCAATAGGAATTTTAGGGCTACGTAACATTCATTTGTCGATATATATATATATATATATATATATATATATATATATATATATATATATATATATATATATATATATATATATATATATATAATATATATATATATATATATATATATATATATATATATATATATATATATATATATATATATATATATATATATAAATATATATATATATATATATATATATATATATATATATATATATATATATATATATATATATATATATAAATATATATATATATATATATATATATATATATATATATATATATATATATATATATATATATATATATATAGACTCCATGTAATTAGAATATATAATAAATAAAGATAGTCAAAAACATTTTAAAACTTACATATATACATAGATTTAATCATTAATTAAATTATGTGATAATCATCGATAAAAATATGACCAACATGTTAGGTATAACAATATTCAATCAAACATTGTGCATTTACCACTAAATGCAATGTACTCAAATTTGACGGAGTAGATATAATTTAAATGAAGCAAATTGTGACATATTTCATATTATAAAGCGAGTAGAAATAAAGGTAATATATTTATCAAAAGTAAGCATATATCCAAATGGTAATTTCTAATGACAGCTTGTCAAGTATATGGCATAAGGTAAGTTCATAAAGAAAATTATTATACATTAAACAAATAGAGAAATGTATAAATTAACAAAGCATTGTAATGTAAAGTTAATATTAAGTTTTAAATAACCGTTAATATATGATAGACATTTTAAAAATCAAAGTGAAAGTGCTAAAATCAAAGTTATAAAGTAAAATAATAATCAAGTGAACAGTGTATATACAAAAACAGGATACCACTAGTCATTTTCCTGGTTACCAAGGAAGTGAGACAATGGAAAAAAATAATTTTATTGATAGGTTACCAAAAATATTTGGAAGAAGCGGGTTGTAAAATTTGTTAAGAATTAATTTTGTTGTAAAAAGTTAAAATATTTAAATAACTAGAGTAAATTTAACTTACGAATATTTATCATCTAGCGAAGAATTTCGACGTGTAGAGAGACTCAATAGGTAGCAGAAGGGAACGAGGTGTTTTTAAACGAGCAATCCAGATCCATGCAACAAGTTGAAAGGCCTAAAAACATCACAACGTTTAACGAGGTACCTCTATAAATGTATCTGATTAGATTAAAGTAAAGTTAGCTATTCAAAATTTCATATATATAAATATATAAACTTTCCTATAAAGAATCCTCAATGCAAACTTACTTACCAATATTGATATCAGCTATATAAAAGCTCACAACATAGTCAAATTCGTTAAATCTTCTTAAGTAGATGCACATGTTAGTAATATGTGTAGTTATACATAATTTTAGGTGATAATATATGAATTATTCGATTGAACATCGAACGCTTTAAAGCATTTCTATGTAAATGTTCCATTTCTTTAGATGTATAGAAATCTGCACTGCATAAGCTTAAAGATTTGAAACTACAATTTCATATAATCAACTTATATAAAATGTCAATTTTAAAATCATATTAAATTTCTTAAACTTGGAAATTTTATTCCAAAGTAAACTTAATAACAAAATTATATTAAAAATTAACATACTTATACTTTCAAATAAAATTCCAAAAAGTGAGATAACAATTACAATAAAAATAATAAATAATAAATAAAACATAATTAACATAATTAACTAAATTTCAAATGGCTTCCAAACGTATAATAAATAACATATTTATTTTCAATATATATATATATATATATATATATATATATATATATATATATATATATATATATATATATATATATATATATATATATATTGTAATAAACGAGAATTGAGAACCTAAATCGGCAATTAAATATAACAAATTAGATTATTTAGACTCGTACAAATGAACAGAGTATAGCATAAGCGCAATCAAACACTTGCCCACAACAAATGAGCAGAGTATAATAATTATCAAATATCAATAACTAATAAACTGTGTGTAAATTAAAGGATCAATATGAAAGCATAGGTGTCAATAAGAGGTTCGAGATTATAGCTAGGACCAAAGTATAAAACGTAAAGGGAACGCGCCAAACAGAAAGTTAAGTTAGACGTCAGAAGTTGGAATAAACCGTAATTATATGTTCAGAATTCAAAGTTCCGTAGCAACAACCAACAGTTTAAAGGAGTCTAGTTACGGCGTTCAAAGCAACATCCCCGCTCTAAAGTTTTGTAAAAGATATCAAGTAAAAAGTGAATAAAATTTAAAATATCAATTTAAATTCGTACTAAGTAAGCAGTAATACAATTGTATATGGTTTTGAAGCAGTAAAACTGCAAATAGAAGTGTTTCGCGTCGATTTTACAAGTGCAAGAGAGCTTCCCAGCCCAGTGAAGGATAATTGCAGTTTAACAACAATCAAGGACAAGATATAAACTTCCAAAGCGAAACTATTGAGTGATAGTTGTTTGGAGACAATAGCAGCAGCAAGTGAATTAAAATTAGGGGTAGATAAGTCCCAAGGCGTAAGCAGAGTACGAGCGGAACCAGCCAGCATTCCAGAGGCAGTGCAGCGATACCCCGCTAGATGACACCACCACCAGAGCCCAGCAGCGTTAATTCACGTACATCGAAAGTGCATCGAAAGTAACAAGTGATTAGTGTAGGTTCATAAAAAGAATTAACTTTATAGTAAAAAGGTAAGAAACAATCAATGATTTTCTGATTTCAAGGATTATTGTTCCAGAGGACTTAGTCCCATGTTAAATAGATTATCAGTAGGTTTTCGCAGGATAGTTACAGGAATTTTAAAGTTATTGAATATTAACAATCTCTAGTAATAAATATAATCATATGTAAACATAACTTTCTCTTTCTTGTTCTGCAAATTTCAAGTAAATAATTTATATAACAAACAGTATAACTACCATACTTTTGAGCATTAAATAAATTTCATATTTCTAATAAAAAACTTTGCATGTAGTTCAACTTCAACAATGATGAATTAATTGCCATTTAAACAAATTCAATCAAGAACAACTGAGCCTAATTGAACCTCCTCTGAGGCAAGAGTACTCGTAGCTCTAAAATGATCCTTCATTTAGCAAAATAAGTCTAAAAGTGCATAAGCAGCACAAGTGAAAAGTAAGTATCAACCAATAAAGTTAAAAAAAGGTAAAAATTTATGTTCACTAGAGTATCCAATAATCAAATTATAATGTTATTTCTCTATCAAAAGATGGGGGATTGGCGCGTGCGAAAAAGCGCCCATCCCGTACTCGGTAAATTTTACAGTGTAGTAGACTCTTTCAAATGAAGTCGCTAACACTATTTTTACCACTGTTGTAATAACTTTAAAAAAAGGACGATGTATTAGGGACTAATAATGTTTAGCCAAATATGATTTGCCTAATATAATGATTTGCTAAATAAATTATTTTGGTTTTACAACACAAACCTTCACTATTTTCATCGACATACAATATGAAAATGCGGAATTTTTTTAAGGTGTAATAGCGCAAATGGCAGCTTCAAAGACCACATTAAACATCACACCTTTGCGTCTATAATCCCCAAGCGGCAAAAGTTTTTTGTCTCCTATTTTTAGTAAAATGAATGGGCTAGTGCTCCAGTGTTTTTGTGAAATATTTAAACTTTTTGAATTGCCGAATGTACTCCAATGCAACATTTCCATCGGCAAAACCTCGTCAGCCGCTTCTTCTCTGTCAGTGTCGCAATGCTTGGCGTGCAGATTTGAAACGATTTTTCGTGCATCGCGCGCCATCCTGTAAAGGCACACTGAACGATATTATTATGCAAGTTGCATCGGTACCTCGTTGCCGTTGATGTTTTATGCTAATGTGCGTGGCGCTGCATTTATTTTGTAAATTGAGAAGTCTTACTTTGCATTTGGGTCACATTTATTTATCGAGGGTGCATCGCGTCTGACAACAGAAGAAAGGATTCTCATGATATAGAACACGATTCAACTTTATAGTCAACGATGTGATTCCTATAAAACGAAATAAAGCACATGGCTGGTAATTTTTCAATGATATTTACTAGATATTGTATCTCATTTAGGTCGTGTAAAATTGATGTGATGTGATTTATTATTTCTGTGGACCTACTTACTATTATAGCAGATATTATATTTAATTTAGTTAAAATAAAGGCCACTAGTATTGCTCTAATAGAAACTTTGCCGGTCCCATTAATTATTGAAATTTGTGACTGTTTAAATTATAGATACCGATGAATTGCGGCATTAAATATTGATCCGATAACAGTGCTCTAGTATACCGTAAATGACGGTAAAATGCTGGGCTGCATGGGAAAATAACAGCCACCTAGTAACAGCTTCAATTATTTAGTTCATGCATATATGAAAGGAGATTTACATAAGCCGGCAAT
>CAXKVY010006326.1:0-21613 GCA_964058915.1 Tetropium fuscum | reverse complement strand
GTCCTGTGCAACCACTAACCTTGCAAGACTAACGGCTGGCGCTGACAGAAGAATATCAGGCTATTCCTCAAGACAGAATAAGTAATCTTATTAATTCGATGCCACGAAGAATGCAAGCTGTCATTGCTGCGAGAGGAGGACATACACGTTATTAAAATTTGTCTTTGTTAATTAATTTTGTGATATACCTAGTGGATGTTTTTGTTAATAAAAATAAGCTTGAAATCAGCGTTTCATTTAAAATTTTGCTGCTCGCAGAAGAAATGAGATAATGGGATGAAACAAAAAACAAAATGTTTACAATACGTCTAAGATGGCAGCAAACAGTTTGTAAACAAAATTATTCGCCTCAATTTTTCCACAGGGTGTTTTGAGTTTACGACAAAAAACAACACTTTGATTTACCCCTGTATAATATTGCCTGGACGAAAAATATGACTTATTACAATAATTAAAAAGACACACAATGAACTGATCTACAGACTGGTAAAAAAATTATGAAAATCAGATGAAAAATAAAAAAGTTATAAAACATCAAAATTGGGCAAAATTTTAGGGTGACGGAATTTTGTGCCGGGGAGTGTATATATATATATATATATATATATATATATATATATATATATATATATATATATATATATATATATATATATATATATATATATATATATATATATATATATATATATATATATATATATATATATATATATATATATATATATATATATATATATATATATATATATATATATATATATATATATATATATATATATATATATATATATATATATATATATATATTTGCCAATAATTAACATATTATAAAAAATAGAATCAGATATTAAACAGATTCATTTGATAACTTTATATTGCAAATATAAAAAATAATAAGACCCTATATTTTTTGTAATTTTGCAAGTATAATCGATTTTTTAAAAAAAATTTAAGTACATCTTTAGCAATTGTTGAGATGTTATGGAAAATGGAAGCAAATGAATCATGTAAAAAATGTAAAAATTATCACTAATCATATTTTTAGTAATTTTGAGATTTTGTCAAATTTAACTAAATTAAACACTCGAGAAATGAGTTTTGTTCTGAGGTTGTTTACAAATGTAAAAAAATATATTTTACAATATTAACGGTTTTCTTTATTATATCGTCATCTTCACTGTATATGATTTCTTCACTGTATATGATTTCTTCACCGTAGTCAGTTTCTTCTGGTTCAAAGGAGATATAATTGCGCATGCGTCTTTCTGCAGGTACTACAAGCTTCCGTACAAAAAGGCCAGGTTTTCTTCAAGAGCAAGGATTTCCGTAACCCTTTTTAAAATTGCAAAAAATTATTTTTAAAATTTCACTTGGTGCTTCACTTGGGGGTTTTGTTTTCATATTTGGAGTTAATGTTTTCCTTTTTCCATCCCCATTGTTCTGCAAATAAATCATTTGACAACTTCTGCACTTGAACATATACTCAACAATGTTGTAAAACAATGTTGTGCTTATGCATCATTGGTAGGAGGGAAAACTAAGGGAGCATTGTATTTAAAAATTTTGAGAAAAATCCATAAAACGATATTCTTTTGAAATAACGACATTTATCGGTTTCTATATTGAGGTAAATTATATTACGTAGTTGTTTTCTGTAAATATAATATACTATATAAGTAATAGTAGTAAAAATATTAACAAATTAATTTTAGCACATAAATCAGAAAATAAAACCCCTAAGAATCACGAAGAAACAAGTTAAATTCTGCGAGGCGAACAATACAAATTTAAGGAAGTTTAAAATTAGTCACCAGAAACTTAAATTTTATCTTAACTGACTAGCAGCTAATCGCAGCTGAGTAATAAGAGACGATAATTCCCGTACTGCCGAAATTAATAACAAAAGTTGAAAACAAACTTGAGATTTCTGTAAAGGAAATTGCAACATCTAAACCTCCAACTTTATTATTCAGTTACCAATTCAAAATTACGACTATTATAAATGCCACTGTTTACGGGCCCTGCGCTATAATTTGGGAGACGGCCAAGTACGTTCCATTTCTCCCTTTTACGTTCAGACCGTTTGATATAGCGCCCTGCACTTCATGAAAATATTTAATGAACTACGATAAGGATTCTTTTCAGCTATAGAAATCATTTATATTTTCAGAGATGAATAGGTTTTCGATGAAAATGAGATGAATTTGAGAATATTATGGTTATTTTTGGTTCAATGGCTATCCTCCGGTAGAAGGTAGAAGAGTCATTGAAAGCATGAGCTTAAACCGGGCATATGTACCATCTTTAGCATGAAAGGCCATCTCCAGCAGTATCTCATCTATATATATATATATATATATATATATATATATATATATATATATATATATATATATATATATATATATATATATATATATATATATATATATATATATATATATATATATATATATATATATATATATATATATATATATATATATATATAATATTATAAACTGATATATTGTGTTTGATTTACTTATTTGCGATTGAGAACAAGTGACACAAGTGTAAAAGTTATGAAATTATAATGTAGTGAGATAGTTACTTACATGTACACACAATATTACAAAACCTTGCCTTGCATGTTCTCATTACTGTTACCTAACCTGGTAATATGCTCATGAGAAATAAAATTATTTGCATATCCAATAAAAAAACAGATGTTATAAATATAAGAATTGAAATATCTAACGAAATTATAAATAGTTAAACAATAGTATTATAAATATAAACAATTCAAATGACAAATGACATATATACTCTTTAATTATATAGAGTATCATTATATACAGTTCAGAAGATATCAGTTATATTGATATCTAGTTGTTGAGCACCTTATTTTATTCAAATTGTCTCTTTTATAATTTTACAAATCGAAAAACTTTTAGTACTGCCGGTATGTCAACCAAGCATGTATAATATGAAGAAGTTTTGGTACCGTAGGTACAAGGTAATATCGGTATTTATATGATTTACATGAAACTTCTTACTGCGCAATGCAGCGGAGATATTTTACCTTGCAATAGCCGACTACAAACACAACTACTTGTTCATTGTCTTATGTTTATAAAACTATTTACCTTTGTGACTTAGAAAATTGTTGAGTGGTGGTACCTTTTGTGAACATGTGAAGAAGTCTCTTGTAGATCTGAAGTTGGTATACTTCCCTCGTTGCAAGATACAGACTCGAGATTGTTATTTGATAGGTTAGGTACCCTCGACTTAAACTTGACGTGATGTACTTACGGATTCACTTTGGTTTTATTTAAACGTAGCAATTGTTATTATTATTATAATTTATTTAAACACATATTTTTTAGGTATAATGTGATAATGTACAGCTGAGACTTTGATCCTGTTGACAGTACTTAGGGACACATCAATTTTCTAACCTAAAAATTCCTATAGCTGTCATTTGGATATAGCTAAATAGGCTTTAATGAATTTTAGGTTAATTTGGAAAATAAACCGATGTGCAGTGTCTTACTCACAAATTGGGATTCAATTGGGCTCTATTTATAGCCTTGTTATCATGGCGACAACGATATTTCAATTATTTGTAGAACTGTCAGTTTAAGTTTTCTTGTAATATACATTTTTTTGAAATTTGATTTAGTACAAAATGATGCCTGAATTTTCCTCTAAATTTTGACATTAAATATGTTGTGTTCCATTCACTATAACTCGGGAAATATTGGAAAGTCATATCAACGATGCTATGTACAATCTTAAACTAAATAAAAACTTATGATAAACATATTGTTAATTAATTCATAGGTCATAACATGTAGTTTGCTATAAACATCCTTTTTGTACATAATTATCTTTTATATTATAAAAATTTGCTGTCTATGCATATTGACAGTTCAATATACGAATATTTTTTTCTTTTTTACTTATTATACATTTTTAGATATTGCAGCAAAGTTATGCGATGATGGACTTCATGCTATCGATGAGCCTGGTACCATATTAGTATACCAAAGAAATTCTGACTTTACGAGACTGGACGTTTACTTAGTTAATATCTCTCGCTACCTTTGACTATCTACTTCAATACTTTCAGTGCTAGGCTTTGTAGATCAGTTATACCTACCACGTGTGAACATGAATAACCTCCTGATGGTGTGTATGGGACCTCAGGGTGCATGTTTTCTACAGATTGTAAGTTATATTACGAGTATATCCTTTATTACTTATGTCTATGTTCTCTCATATAAGCCGTCTTGTAGGGTATGAAATATTGACTTTGAAATCATCTCACAGATGATGACACTAAAATTGCTAACACTTTCAATGATATATTTTGCAATATTGCACCGGCTCAAGCCAAAAAAAACCTCCAATAGCACCCCCAGCTAGACACCCTTGTACTCAGTCAAAATTTTTTACCCTACAAACGCAGAGGGAATAATAGGAACAATAAGATCGTTAAAATCACACAACGCCACTGGAATTGATTCAGTAAAAGCTGAGGCTTTAAAAGAAATATGAGGAGATGTCACATCCAATGGCTCATCTTATTGACAACAAAATACTAAATGGTGTATCTCTGAACGAATTTAAGATATCTGTGATAAATCCGGAGACACCAAAATCGCTGTTAACTATCTTCCGCCCAATTTCATTAATGACAAACTTCTCCAAAATATTTAAAAAAAAATAAGGAAATACCGAATACTTAATTACATAGGAAAATATGATTGAAGTGGTAAATCTACTCAAGATGCTATTACCATTATAACAACGAAAATGTATGAAGCCTTAGATGAGAGTAAAACTGCGATTTGAATATTCCTAGATCTTGCAAAAGCGTTCGATACGGTAGATCATTCACAATTAATTATTGCAATATTTGCAGGATATAGGATTCAGAGGGAATGCCTATAATCTAATGGCAAGCTGCTTAAGTGAACGCAAACAGTTAACTGAAATTAACAATAAAATTATTCCAGAGAGAACGGTAACATGTGGAGTACCACAGAGAATGGTCCTGGGTCCGATATTGTTTACGATATATGTAGACAGTTTACTTACCCTAAGTAGTTGTAGTTCAATTATTAGTTTTGCTGATGAAACCGTACTGTTCAACTAAGGTGGTAATTGGGCGAACTTAAAGATAAAGTGTGAAAAAGATTTCAGCCATATAGTAGATTGGATGAACAATAAATTATTAACAATTAAAAATTATTATTAATTTTACAAAAACTATTTTTATACCCTTGAGTTGTGATAAATGAAACTATATGGAGATAAATTCAACAATGTAAAATATTTGGGAATATTTATATTGCTTATCATTTACTTGCATGTCCCATTTCAAGTAAACACCATTACTAACACACTATGATCACTACTATTTAAATATCTGAGACACATATTAGATTCTATTAGAAATGCTGTATTATGCGTTCATTGGATCTCGACTCTCATATGGAATCCTTGGGTAGGACGGCGTAGCGACATGTCATCTAAAAAAAAATTAGAAATTCTACAAATACTTTTTTCTAAAAATAATATAAAAAAATCCGCGCATACATTATGATTTATTATATACCAAAGGCGATGTTCTTTATATCAGGCAATTGTATATCCTGAATATAATAATTTATCAATTTAAACCCAAAGACAAACCTAAACTATTAAATCATTTGTATGAAACTAGGAACAAAGTAAAAGCAACATATGAAACTAAAACTTCTCAAAAATTAATTGGCCAAAAAAAAACCAAAAATCATATTTTTATTATTATTAAGTTCTTTCGCCTTTATTGAGGCTCTTCAGAATAATGTATGGTTTAGTTAATTGGTCATTTATACTCTAATTTACCATTAATGCCTACTATGTTTACAGCGTGTTTTTTAGGTGTCAATTCACTATTTCAGTTAGCATTTCGGCCAGGGGTATAATTATATAACCCATTAACAATAACAAAATTCGTTCTCACTTTCTATTTCCGCCTTGTCTTCTTCTTGGTATTGATTTTTATCCCACGAACCGCAAGTATAGTCCGGTCTAAAAACATAGCGTTCCCGGCAATTCTATGGCCTGCTATATGTAAGGGTACATTTGGGTAGGATCGACTATAAACGGGGGCGTGGACCATCTTAAGCAGTAATCCCGTGGAAAAAGACACATTTTTCATAATTTCTGCTTCTTACCGGTAACAGCTGAACGGAGATATGGCTTATAGGTAAACCTCTTTTAAGATCATTTCCTCTTAAATCCTATTTGCTCCGTATTTTCCGCGATGCACTTTTATAAGAGGATAAGGCATTATATACTCTTTCATTTTACTTACATATAAGGGTATTAGTCGGCCTCGGTTCGGCTTTATATTAAATATGGAAAAATAATTGGCTTGGATACCTTTCAGCGCAGTTTCATGAAACTTTTTCTATCTCGGGCGAAGTTCATATATTTGGGAAATCTACGCTGTCTTCCGTAGATAGCGATACATCGAAATTTATATGCGTGGGGTTGATATCCTTGTTATATATTATTCAGTGAAATGTCAACATATCTGATATTTTACTATTTCTTATACTTATGGCTTTAAAAATATTTTACACCATAGTAATAGATAAATTATGTTATACCTCTACCTCTAAACCTCTAAAAATTATAATTAAAAATGCACAAGTTAAATGAGTGGATGTATACAATTTTCATTGATAAGAGATATGGTTAATAGATAATGGATAATGGCACTGAAGATACCTAGTTTAATTAGCTTATATTATAGTAGATTCTTTGTTGAATGGGCGCCAGTTCACAATGAACAATTTTGAATTCATTATTTACCTGCATGTATGTCAATTTTATAATTATATAGATAAAATGAAAAACTTTTATTAAAAAAAATGAAAAGTTTTATTATTTTGAATTTTCAATTCGAGCATATAAACACTTTATCTCAAGTTGTGTTCAAAATAGACTTATTAAATCAAAATAGTACTATATGTTTTTTTAAGATTTCAATGTTAAGCTCCAGAGGATTTTATTTATTGTTAAAGCTATAATTTTTGAAAGATTGTTTAATAATATAATATGTTATTTCTTTATGAATATAGAATTTATTCTGGAATTAAAGAGATTGGCTTGCATTTAACTTGGACAGTAATTTATTCAAGATTTTTATATTTTGATGGTGATTCAATAACATTGAACGAAAACAAATCATAATCTATCCTGAGACAACCTATTATACCTTAGATTAATAAAAACATGGGATATCAAAATCCTTAACGAACAATGTTAGACATATATTTAGAAATAAGCAATATTGTTATATATTATAAGAAATATTATATAGAGAAATTGTGGTTTGTTTACTACCTTACTACTCGCGCACAGCCATGAAGCACTATTGTGGTGACCCCTTTTGGTGGTGTGCTGCAACTGTAATGGCTTCCTCATTGGGAACACGGCCATACGTCATTGCTGTGTGAACTGCCCCGAGAACACTTTTACAGCGAAATCAGGAACAATACTCGTGGTATTACTGGGACGTCTTCTTGAAAATATACTAACTTGTAGATATTTTGATTTACTGCTTAGAAATTTGAATACGACGTAAACCACCTCCTAAATACTTGTACATATCTAGGATGCACCCTAGACCTATTAATTACTACCTTTATTACTTGAAATTCACTTATTTACTTTACATAATATATTGGGAACACGTGTAATTACTATCATGCCCAAATTTTAGTAATTAACTTTTTTTTACTAAACAAATTATGTTATATTACTAAACGTTTAATATTATAAAAATGTTAAACTAAACTAAATATTATATTACTAAACGTTTCACTAAACAAATTATTATTTTCTCAGAGTTAAATTTTTACGTGGCGACCGGTTTCAGTACCTTTTGCGAACTGTCCTTGCATTATTATCTGTAGTTAACGAAGGACCTTCACAGAAATAAGAAAACACTTCCTTAGTTACTAACATTTTTTTAAACGTTGTAGTTAACTGTCAACCAATCACGTAATGTTATTATTTATGCATTTAATATTTTCTTTCTCAGCCGCGATTCCGAGATGCTTTAATACATATTTATTTATAATTAGACATATTATGTAGTTTAATAAGTTTTTATATTTGATGAATCATAATATGATATGTCGAAACTATTATTATTGTCATTTGATTTTTCTGGTGATTCCTAATATAATTAATAATAAAATACGACTTCACCAATCAGCGTGTAGCCGATTAGATTACGCGGTGAGATACTCTGTCTTTGTTTTTCTAGGCATATAATTCTCCAGCAGCGTCTTTGTCTGTTGCATATGGTCTGGTTTTTTTACATTGTACGTAGGTTACAATGAATACATAAGACCAACAAATGATTTTAGTTTTGACTAAGCAAGCAATTTCTGTATCACTCCCTCTTTGAATGCTTCAGCATTCTATTGTATATGTAAATCAATATTTTCTAGCACATAGCTAGGAAGGGTAGTTATTTTAAATAGATTATACAAGATTTTATCCATTTTAAAGTTTAACATCTTCTGGATAACTGTATGCCTAATGCTTTTATATATAATATGTTCAAATTAAACAAATATAAATAGTAGACTAGGTTTGTGTATTCTAAGAATTTGAGTTCCGTCAAAAACTGATGACTATTAATATTTTAAATTTGTCTGAATAGTTTTTTCAAAAACATTGAACCCCTATTTTTTTGTTTTCCGATACGACGCATATTTTTCTAAATATTTGACCGTCCTGGGACTTTTGCTTCCGCTTTATTATTTTTAGACCGTCGATTTGAGCGACATCTAGCCGGTATACAAAAAAAAGTTTAGGACAAAAAGTTCTTATATTTCAACGTAGAATCGGAGTCTGCAATAAAAGTTGGGGGTTGCCATTTAAAATTCGGGAGTTACCCCCACCCCCGCCTTAGTGGGTGGAGTGGGGGGGTTTAGTTTGGTATATCTGAATAGTTTTTTCAAAAATATTGAACCACAATTTTTTTGTTTTCCGATACGACGCATATTTTTCCAAATATTTGACCGTCCCGGGACTTTTTTGACACCCGGTATATATATATGGCCTCTCCCAAGAGGACGGAAACGGAACATCGAATCACATTTTTATCTCCATAGATCTATCGACTTCGCCTTTTTCGCGAGCCACAGAGAACAATAGAAAAGAAAGATCAAAGAACAAAACTAGCACATCTGAATTGAAAGTAATATCCGCTTAGAACCGTCATTATCGTTTTATGTCAAAGATCAAGATATTAGTTTATAAAATAAATCGATAGTGCCGCAAAGAAACCTGTAATATTCACACCTCAGTTCTAATCACGAATAATAGAGGGTGCTTCTAGTCACTATTCACAATTAATATACCTATTCAGATAAGGTACCCACAACAAACCTCGGAATATCTAAATTTTCTACTCGCGAAAAGTGAACGTAACACTGAATCAAATATCCAATTTAGCCAAATTCCATTGCACACAATTGAGCAAATTATTTACATCCTTAGTAAAATAAAATGTACAAATATCATCAGCGTAAAGTCTTATATCACCTTCAAAATTAACGGGAGTAATGTCATTATTATATACGTTAAATAGGACAGGTCCACAAATGGACGTCGTTATGTAGAAACCTACCAACCAACAAAATCGGTATTCATATCGGTAAGATTGTGAAATAAAACTGTTATCAAATCGTTACCAAAGCAAGACTTTGGTATCAATTATATTTGTCATGTAAATAGGTATTTACATACTTACAGACCAGGAAAATTTGTTTTTCCTTTTTGAAAAATTAATTAAAATTTGTGGGTTGGTAGCTATTGATCATTTATAATCAATATAAACAAGGCTTAAGAAATAGAAATTTTATTTATAAAAAAATCCAAATTATAAAATATTAAGCAACTTCGTTGTCAACTTCAAAATCAAGACCATTTACGTTAAACCCATCAACGTCTTCTTCAATATCAGCATCTCCCTTTAAATTGGAGTAAAAATCAAGGCAGTCTGACGGGATGAGATGCATAATTTCTTGTAGGTTTTTAAGTTTCTTTTCGGCTATACTCTTGCCATTTGGCCAGAGAGCAATAAGATCTCGAAAAATACTTTCAACGATTTCTGGACCCTTTCTGTTTACCTTCTTTTTAATGTTAATTTCTTCACTTGGCGCATCTAAATCGTTTTGCTGAATTATTATAAAAAAACGGTTTATTTTTTTCTATCCGTATAGAGCGAATTTTAAACCAATTTCATGCCTTCCACCGTTGTTTTTCTGTTAACAATCTTTTTTTCAATGTTTTTTATGGAAAAGAAATCATTCCACTTCATTTCATTGACAATAAGAGGCTTCTTTTTTCTACATGTACGCATGACATTCATATATTCAGACGGTGTATACAATCTCTGTTGATGTTTTAAAGCCGATTCGATGTCGGAAAAATCAGAATCGTTTGGCAAAAAACTATGACCAGCATATAAGAATTTAAGGGTTATATCGTTTAAATTTGGAAACGTATGCAAAATGGATTTTAATAAAAGTGTAAGCTTAATATTTCTATTTTGGCCCCCGCATGAGTCGCTCCATAGTATAAGATGTCGAACGTTAGGAGATAAATATGTTTTAACATGTTTCAGTAGACATGAACCAACTTCCTGAGCTCCTCTTCCGGCAACGCCTTCTGCCCAAACATAACAATATCCTCTATTTTCCGTTCCGCTATGTATACCAGCATTATAAACCCACAGTTGGCGTTTGTAAAAAATCATGTTTGATTGAATTCGTGGCAAAGGTAACGTCTTCTCCAAATCGAAGGTAAGGCACTCAAACTCGTCATTAGTTTTAGCCAACTGAAAATCATTTCGCCTTAATATTTGAGCACCCTCGGCTTCTTCTAGGTGTCTGTTATGCTTTTGTTGAATTTCTTTCTATTTTTCAGGATCATTTTCATTATCTCTTTGAATTTTAAAGCTATCACAAGAATTGCACGTGTCCTTTTTTAACTTCTTAAACTTTAGATTAAAATGTGTATAAAATATTTTTTTGTACGATGCGAAACTTACAGCATATGGAGTTTCCTGACTGTACATTTCATACATTTTTCACCTCTGGCGGTAAAAATTCGGCACTTGTTTGTTCTCGGCGATAATGTGATTTATACTTGGGTATCTTTTTAATTTGTGCAATAACCTCGTCAATTCTATTTTCGCTGAGTTTGTTGTGCCCTGCTTGCTGCAAACCTCTTTGATCAGTTATTGGGGCAGCACCACGAAACTTCTTAAGAGCTGTATTTACCCTGAATAATGTTATTCCTAAAGTTTTTACGTACATTTCTCTACACACCATTTTTTCTTTGATATGATACCTCCTGGAAAATTGTCAGAATTTCTCCCATAAAGTCGCTTCTTATGAAATTGCTGAACTCCAGCGGCAATAAAATTAATTTGACAATCATACGATTTCAGGGACCAAAATCGTTCAAACTCCGCTTGGCGTATATCCAGAGGGATATGTTCAGCACATTTTAATGTACATTTACAATCAAAGTCAACAAATGCCTTTGGCTCTATAAGTTTGCCTTTAGAGTTGTAGTAGGATTGATTGCTGTTCTTTCTAATTTTTTTGTCGCCTATGTTTTGATTCTCGAATTTACGTTTTCTGCCTTTTCGTGGTCTTCTGCTACTACTTTTCTCGTTTTCAACATTATCTATTAAAGCGGAATCCACACTATCAGCTACGATATGAGGTTGGTCTCGAGAACTGTTACCCTCTGACGAGGAAGATCCGCTATCGGGTTCATAATTCGGGTCATGAACAGAATCATCATCATCTTCTGGTATTAGAAAATAATCATTTTGTTCTAAGGTTCTATCAGTTAAAACTGTGCTGGTACTCGGAATCGCGACTTCATTTAATTCACTAATATTTTCTTGTGGCGTGTTGCTCCGCATTTTTTTCTCTTTTGCTTCCTTGATTGTTATCGATTCTGTATCTTCATTGTCCGGTATTATCTGTACTGTTGTGATTTGTGGTAAATTGGAGATAATTAATAAATCTCTATTAGTATTCTTAGATCCTAGTGTTTCAGCTGAAAGAAAAAAACACCTTTACTTATTTGAGAAACGTTAGTATAAGTTTCTCACAGATAGGATAAAATGCATGTGTTTAAAATATAAAAAAGGAACACATATACCTTGTGGTTCTTTGTGGTTATTTTTTATCCCTTCGCTTATTTCGCAGCTGGTAATTACTTCTGCATCTTTCTTGTGAGTAATGATTTCCATTTCAGTCGTATTTGGTATATCTGTATCAATTTGTTCACGGGAACCTGACGGGTCAACTAAAAAATTACACCATATAGCGACATATCCAATTAATAATAATCTAATATTTATAATAAATATATAACAGTATAACACTTTAACAGTTTATTAACATAAACAATTCATCAGAAGTTATTGTAAATACCTAAAGAGTATAAAATCATTTTGTTTAGGTAAAGTTACTAAATTAATTATTGCATAATTAAGTAAATATAATTTTTAATTTCTTTCTTCTCTGAGTTGGAAATGATATATTATTTAAATCATTATTAAAATTGATATGCTTGTTTAAATAGGCATACACACTTACCTTGTGTTTTATTTACCATTGCAATTATTCGGCAAGTCCGGCTTTTTATCATGGTGTACCTATTTATTACCTACGCAAATATAGTGTCCAACTTATTTCTACTTATTATAACACACTAGATAAAATAAAACTTGATTTAATTAACTACGTAACTTCGCACTGTTCACTATAAACATGGCAGTTTTAGGTTATATGAAAGTTCTCTTTTTACTGAAAACTACCAAGCCACTTGGAGATGTCACATTTGGAGGTTAGATGAAGATTTCATTTTTGCAGAAAACTACCAAGCCACTTGGTTGATTTGGAAAATCATATATACCAACCAAGTGGGTTGATAGCTTCCTGCATTACAAAAATGATTAAATAATGGATACATGGATTGGTAGGCAACTTATTTAACAAGATGTATGTTCCACGAATAAGTTGGTAGGCTTCTGCAAATCAAAGAATAGACAACGACAAGCATATTACTATACATTACTCCATTTAGGTGACATTGTGGGTTGGTAGCTTTCTGCATAACTACGTCCAAATCTAATGCTGTGGCGCTGTGGGTTTTTGAAATAAAAATGACCAAGTAATAATTCAAATTATAATAAGGCATCCATTTTTCTGTCAAGATGATTAACAAATGTAATATAGCAAAGAGAGTTAGCGATTCAACAGCATTCCCTACATAATAAAGGAAGTTTGAATGTGCGAACGCCATTAAATTGTTAGAAACGTGCCTTCCTTGTTGACAAAGTTGGGTCTAACAATCATTTATTCTAAAATGAAAATAGAATTCAATAATGCAAATGTTTTGATATGTATGTACAGGCACGAGTTCTTTAATAGGAAAAGTTGGAAGGATTGGCCTATCTGTATTCCAATGGGACCGGGACCAAGGATTAGGATAATCAGACTAGTCGCCATGCTTGCTCACTTCACTGCTACCAAATATAATTTTTAGCAATCTATATGCTTATAGAAAAAGTTTGGAACGTTCTCCGCTTGCTAAAATATTGTTTTACAATGTACTTTGCTTCTATTCTATAGGAAATTGCAAATTCCATGTTCACTATAAGATTACGTCACGTTCCATTCGGAATTTTTGATATTAAAGTTTATAAGTTAATACAGGATATATTCGCAGATACCTTAGATTTGAAGATTATTAATATGGGATCTGTAATTCTACGTAATTCTAAAAACTTATCGTAAAGAAATATTTATTATTATTCTCTGTCGTATTTTGCCGATATGTAATATTGGCGCTGTTATATATGTTATTGTTATAATCTATATATTAGTATTATTATATACCTTAGTTTATTGTTGTACCTACCATAGTTACATCGGACTTGTCAGAATATAATGAAGTACTTGTCAGACTGTGTAACTTAAAATAAAGAATATATATTTAACTACCGTAATAATTTATCTCAATGTAGTGTATTAACTCCATATATATACAAACACAAACATTACATGGTGGCAGCGAGTGAAAAACGCGTTGAGATTGTTAAGAAATTTACATTTTTCGGTAGTGCGATTGCCGGCAAATATCCGATTTTGTGGAAATACTTTTTTGATGGGCAATGTGAAAATATCGTGCCGCTGGCTGTGTACGATGACAATGTAGTCATGTTTAAAACTAAAATAGTAATTAAATAAATTCTAGTATTTAGTATTAAAAGTACTTCGCGGTGTGAGGCTAAAATGGCAGAACAATTAAAACTACCCAATGAAATGAGTTTTAGAGGTAATGTAGCAAGTAATTGGAAGCTATGGAAACAGAAATATATTTGCTTGCCAGTGGAAAAATCGGAAAAGGTGATGATATTAAAGTTGCCATACTTTTGAATCAGCTTGGAGATGAAAGAAATAAACAACATAGTTCTCCAAAAATTCGATGAATATTGTGATCTTATAAAAAATCTTACATATGAACATTTCAATTTTTTTAAGAGATCAGCTGGTGGGTGAGTCGTTTGACCAATTTTTAACTGTACTTAAACAACTAGCTGGTACCTGTGAATTCAAGGGAAAAGATGTCATGATCATGGACCGAATTTTCTTAGGAATTAAAGACTCTCGAGTGCAAGAAAAAATGATATAAAAGTCTGAATTAACCCTGGAAAAGCGGTGTCTATCTGTCGTGCAATGGAAAGCAGCTCAATGAAACAGCAGGAAATTTCTCGTAATTCTAAAACAGATATTATTTCCGTGGACGCGATCAACCACAGTACTCGAAATGATCAAAATAAACAAAAGCATATGGTACGTGGTGAAAATAAATTTGGTACTGCAAATGCTGTTGCTGGTACAAGTAGGGATAGCACGGGACAAATTCCAGGTAAACAATGTACATATTGCGGACTCAGGCATGATAAAGGTAGGTGTCCAGCATATAATAAGTATTACAGTCGCTGTAAGCGAAAAGGACATTATCGAAAACTTTGCCGGAATAAAAATGTTTATGAAATCGCTGAAACTGAAACAGAAAGTGAAACTGGGTCGGAAAGTGATGAACAAGACCGAGACTATAATAATAACAATGTTGTTTGGACAATAACAAAATTTGAGTCTTGTGTAGGTGATAGACCTGTAAATATAAACCCTCGAAAAATTTCCGCGGTGAGCGCGATAGAGTGGTTTGAAAAAATCAAAGCTGCTGGTTGTACATTAAAATTAAAAGTGGATTTAGGTAGTCAAATGAACATCTTAAGTAAACGAGACTTTGATACCCTAAATATTGATGAAAAAAAACTTTCAAAAACCACATCAAAATTGTTGTCTTATACGGGTCATAAAATAGACATACTTGGACAGATAACTTTAGAACGAAAATTTCAAAGAACGCAAAAGTACTTGTTATTTCATATTTTATGCTCTAATGAGCCTTATCAATTCTAGGACTTAAAGCAGCTGTTGATTTAGGAATCGTAAAAAACAGTAATGTTTTAAAAATAAATTCTGTTACAAACAACTTGCAAACTGTAAAAAAGTCGTAAAAGTATATGTCCTGGCATCGGAAAAATTTCCAAAACTTATCATATTAGTTTGAGAGACGATGCTATACCACGTGTTAACTCATGTAGAAAAATTCCAGTGGCTTTAAAAAGTTTGGTTAAACAAAAACTTGACAATTTGGCGGCGGAAAAAATAATCGTTCCTGTCACAGAACCAACAGACTGGGTACACCCAATTGTAGTTGTGTCGAAAACCAATGGTGATATTCGCGTGCGTATGGACCCTAGAGCTTTGAATACGTATATCAGACGAGAATTATTTCAAATTCCCACTCTGGATAGTCTCTTTTCAGAATGAAGCGGTGCTCAATTTTTTACTTTCCTTGATGCTTCTTCTACGTTTTTGCAAATTCCTTTAGACTATGAAAGCTCTTTACTGTGTACTATTGCAACTCCATTTGGTCGCTATCGTTATCAGAGACTTCCATATGGACTTTCTTCTGCACCAGAAATATTTCAAAGGTTTATATTTGAAACACTAGATGGTTTATCTGGGGTAGTAGCTTACTTCGATGATATTCTTGTTTTTGGACGAACTCCTCTTGAACCTAATGATAATCTTGCTAATGTTCTTGAAACTGTTTCAAAATCTGGATTGACTTTAAACTTAGAAAAATCAAAATTTGCCGTTACTCAGCTTAAATTTTTAGGCCACGTCATAAGTAATAAAGGCGTGGGGAGCCACGATGATAAAAAGACCCAAGCTATATTAAAAATGAGTCATCTAAAGAACAAAAAGGATCTCCAGCGTTTCGTAGGCATGGTGGTATACCTAGCAAAATTTATTCCAAATTTATCTGATAAAAATGCGACGCTGAGAAGACTTTTATCTAATAATGTCGATTGGGAATGGTCACAAACTGAAAATAACTCATTTAATCGCTTAAAAAAATTGCGCTTAAATTAATTGAAACCGATCATCGTTCTCTGTTAGGTCTCCTCAAGAAACCGCTAGATGAAATGTCACCAAGAAAACAACATTTAGCTTTTCGACTATTAAGATACCAGTTTAACTTACAATATGTACCAGGAAAAAACTTACATGTACCAGATACGCTAAGTAGAGAACCATCCAAAGAAATAATTGATACCCAATATTTAGAAAACAATTGTAGGGTTTATTATGTTATTTCAACGTCACCAGAAAATGAAAAACGACTACAAATAGAAATTGAAACTGATTTTACATTAAGTAAAATAAAACATTATGTTCAGCATGGTTGGCCACAACATAAAAGTAATATAATTTCTTCAGTAAAAAAAATTTGGTCTATGAAAAATGATATTTTTCTTCATAAAAATGTTTAATTCTATAATAAAAGAATAATTATTCCTGATTCATTAAAATCAGAGTTCCTGGAACTTCTTCATAGATCTCATCAAGGTGTTGTTTCTACTAAACTGTTAGCTCAAACTTCAGTATATTGGCATGGAATGTCAAAGGACATTGAAAATGCTGTTTTAAGTTGCCTAACATGTCAAAAGTATGCAAAATCGGATACGAAGGAACCACTCCAACCGCGTGAAATTCCAGAACTTCCTTGGCGAAAAATAGGAATTGATATCAAATCACTTGGCCCTCTAAATTTTATTGTAGTGGTGGCTACTTCAGTAAATTTGTTATTGTCAATAGAATTCCCAACAAAACAGGAGAAACCGTAATATCAAGCGTGAAAAATATTTTTGCAACACATGGTTTACCGCAACAAATATTTTCAGACAATGGACCTCCCTATAACTCAAGGGAGTTCAATAATTTTGTTGCGAAATATGATATTAAACTATAAACCTCGAGTCCTTATTATCCACCATCTAATGGTATGATTGAAAGGACTATAGAAACCGTTAAGGGTTTGCTCCCAAAATCATTTGAAGAAGGTAATGATCCATTCTTATCAGTACTAAACTATGTCACTCCCAAACAGGACTTACCATCTCCTTGTGAGTTATTAATTGGGCGAAGATTAAGAACTCTCTTACCCGTTGCAATGGATCTTCTGTCTCCAGAATATTCACTAGAAGATGTAAGAAAGCAACTTTATCTAAAACAATCCAAGCAGAAAACATATTTCACAGAGGTTCCAAAAAGTTACCTAAGCTGAATCCAGAGCAACCTATTCTCATTCAGCAAGGAATCAGATCTTGGAAGCCAGGAATAGTTTTCAGTGAGTCTGGTCGCAATGATTACTTAGTTATGGTAAATAATGCAGAATATCGTGGGTACCGTAAATTTCTAAGACCAATGCGAACATCGATCCCAATTGAAGAATCTAAATCCTTGTATGACAGCTCTGACGACAAACCAACACATGAGGAAAGAAAAAATGTGCCCAAGCGTGATTCCTTACCTACTTCTAACACAGAAACTAATGTTTCACCCCGGAAAGATTACAATAAAATTAATTTAAACAATCTATCAAATTCTAATCAATCTCAAATTATAACTAGAATTGGTCGAGTGGTTAAACCTCCCAATAGATTTGAATTTCATTAATAAATTATAATTGTAGTTTATCTATTTAATAAAAGGGGCGTGTTATATATGTTATCGTTATAATCTATATATCAGTATTATTATATACCTTAGTTTATTGTTGTACCTACCATAGTTACATCGGACTTGTCAGAATATATTGAAGTACTTGTCAGACTGTGTAACTTTACATTGAGATTAATTATTACGGTAGTTAAATATATATTCTTTATTTTAAGTTTTTAACTTTAATTTTATTTTATTTTAAGTATTTTAAGTGTATTAACTCCATATATATATATATATATATATATATATATATATATATATATATATATATATATATATATATATATATATATATATATATATATATAAATATATATATATATATATATATATATATATATCTATATATATATATATATATATATATATATATATATATATATATATATATATATATATATATATATATATATATATATATATATATATATATATATATATATATATATATATATATATATATATATATATATATATATATATATATATATATATATATATATATATATATATATATATATATATATATATATATATATACAAGCACAAACATTACAGACGCAATATTTAATAACAACTTAACGTGTATTGGAACTGTGTACAAAAGTACGTACAGTCGTGCAGTACAGTGCTTTTAAAATTTCAAAAAAAAACATTCATACTTTTTGAATACATTGGAAATCATAGCATCTGCCAAGGAAATCAAGGCATCTGCCTTGGCTTGTGTGTATAAACACTCAAGCAAAACTCGACGGTCAATATGCAAAATATTTTTATTCTTTGAGATATAAAAGTCTAAGAGAAACGCCAAAACTGTTACAGGCAGATTGTTAAAAAAATACACATTAACCCAATTATTTAAAATAACAACAATATTTTAAACATACCAAAAAGAGAAGATTATTTTTCCACCTTGAAGTGTTTATACTATATTATTTCAAATGATAAAATTTAAAATAAATAATGAGATTTTTTCCCCAGTTTATTGCGATACAATAAAAACTGATATATCAACCCATGTATTGAAAATGTATCAAATATTTTCTAATATTTCGCTAAAGCAGCCCCTTAACGACCCCCAATGTTATATTTCATAATAGTAAGTAATATTTTACTTACAGGATTTAAACAAAATTAAAATAAACCAGAAATTTTGACGTGGAATTATTTTTTTGGTAAAAATAACAAAAATTTTACTGCGCTGGGACTTCCTAATATAATATATTTTTTTTAACTTTTTTAGGATATTATTATTTTAAGTAAGCTTGTGCCAATTTAATCAAAAAAAGAAATTGTTTATTATGTATTTAAAATGATAGTATAGGAGTAGTATAGGAGATGCGCCCCATTGCAACTCGTAATCTACACATTTTTGTGTAGTGAACCTGTGGTACGCCCACGCTTATACAGAGCAAATCACAGCAAGACCCTCTGATTTGTGTGCATAAACATTAATTTTCTCTCCACTCACTGAAATATTAATAGTCCATATAATCTTTGAGGTCATCTACATTACTTTAACATTATTATGTGCTCATTAGAAAATACCTTTTATGTGCAAATGGGAAGCTGAAATAAATTTTAGCTATTTTTGGATATTCACGGATGATTTTGTGTCCCACTAATAAAATACATGCCGCGGAACCTCGCCTTATGCCACAGAGGCTTGTTAAATATTCTTTTGAACGCGTACAAGTTTATTTTTTGCACATTTAAATATTCATTACTTTTAGTAGCAAAACATTAAAGCTGTATCTTGTATTAGCTCTCAAAGAAGATCAAAGTCTAATAAATAATGTCCTTGCAGATGCTTTTTAATTTAATTTAAGATGGCTAGATCGCTTGTATGGTCGGTTTTTATTTAGCTATATACATGAGATACTTTAGACTGGGACTCGGATTCTTTTACGATCTTCTGGGATGTGTATATAGGACAAAGTGGGATACATTTGATACATACTCAGTGTACCAACATTCTCAAGTGTAATTACTATATGTGACTATATACAAGGTTCCAAGAAAATGGAGTATGAAAAGCTTATATCGAAAATAAATTATTAATTTTTTACATAATTAAAAATTACCGAAGGAAAATATCTCCTTTGGCTATTTAAGTCCCTTAGCAAGTAAATTTAATAAAGTATTTGACATTTAATATTCATTTGAACCGGAATTGCTAAAAATTAGTAACCTTCAGACTCATGACTTTGATCATTTTAATGTAGTACCCTATACAAACCTTCCGTCGGGTGCTGCTGATTGTTACGACGCAAATGTTTTCTGCTGGTATTTTAGATTAATAAATAGAGGGGAATTACAGTCACCAATAGCTTTCTATCTCCCACCAATCCCATTTACAGATCGAGACTAGATAGTTCTAAAAATATTCTATACAACACGAAATATATTTCAATATTGTTCAATATTGATACACAGCAAAAAATAAAAAGCCCATTTACTTTATGTAGATAGAAGGCTTTTTTAATGATTGCAGTCAAATATTGCCAGAAATATACACACAAGAAGACATACCTATATGAGGGAATGGTATAATGACATAGATCTTTTTGTATTTTTCTTATTTTAGTAAAGTCACCTGTGTACAATCAATAAGCCATCTCGACAATTTCGACCTTAATATTTGGGAATATTTTAAACAAGAAAAGAAAAATAATGAATATAATTTGAAAACTAATTTACGAAGCGTTTCGCAAATAGTTAAAGAGAAAAAATGGGACTTGCGTGATAATATCAATGCACGCATTAGGAATGTGATATATAAATTGAAGAGGGAGAAGGAGAGCACATGACACTGAAAATACTGAATGAGGACCTAACAGCTAAGGCTATAATTGACATGATAATAAATGTTTAGGTCGACTTCTAAGGACATGTGGCTTTGAGTATAACCTGGAAATAATAGACGTTATCTATGTAAGCTTCATAACATCGTCCATGAACGGATTCATATTCTGAGACAGTATGTTACAAGTTTTCAAAGCGAAAATCATCTGCAATGTGTATATTTCGATGTAACAGATTTTTCCAAGACGGATTTCAAAAGAACTTGGCAAGATGAAAATATCAAAAGTCTATAGCAACGGACATGTAAATACTGAAAAAATATTGGCTTTGTGAGTAACGCGAGTTTAATATTTTCAAGAAAATAAAAAGTCGCCGAATCTATGTACAGAGACTCATTAGAATAATGGGGTTTGGTGAACCTAATACCCATGTCAGTAGAACGGTCATTAGTTATTCTTGACAATTAATCCTACAACAGCACTCTTACTGAAAAAATACGGTACTTCTTTGAGCAAACGGCAATTACAAAAGTGGCTAAGTGGTTAATCTCGGCTAAGTAATGGCCC
>CAXKVY010006325.1:0-26076 GCA_964058915.1 Tetropium fuscum | reverse complement strand
TAGATAAAATGAAAAACTTTTATTAAAAAAAATGAAAAGTTTTATTATTTTGAATTTTCAATTCGAGCATATAAACACTTTATCTCAAGTTGTGTTCAAAATAGACTTATTAAATCAAAATAGTACTATATGTTTTTTTAAGATTTCAATGTTAAGCTCCAGAGGATTTTATTTATTGTTAAAGCTATAATTTTTGAAAGATTGTTTAATAATATAATATGTTATTTCTTTATGAATATAGAATTTATTCTGGAATTAAAGAGATTGGCTTGCATTTAACTTGGACAGTAATTTATTCAAGATTTTTATATTTTGATGGTGATTCAATAACATTGAACGAAAACAAATCATAATCTATCCTGAGACAACCTATTATACCTTAGATTAATAAAAACATGGGATATCAAAATCCTTAACGAACAATGTTAGACATATATTTAGAAATAAGCAATATTGTTATATATTATAAGAAATATTATATAGAGAAATTGTGGTTTGTTTACTACCTTACTACTCGCGCACAGCCATGAAGCACTATTGTGGTGACCCCTTTTGGTGGTGTGCTGCAACTGTAATGGCTTCCTCATTGGGAACACGGCCATACGTCATTGCTGTGTGAACTGCCCCGAGAACACTTTTACAGCGAAATCAGGAACAATACTCGTGGTATTACTGGGACGTCTTCTTGAAAATATACTAACTTGTAGATATTTTGATTTACTGCTTAGAAATTTGAATACGACGTAAACCACCTCCTAAATACTTGTACATATCTAGGATGCACCCTAGACCTATTAATTACTACCTTTATTACTTGAAATTCACTTATTTACTTTACATAATATATTGGGAACACGTGTAATTACTATCATGCCCAAATTTTAGTAATTAACTTTTTTTTACTAAACAAATTATGTTATATTACTAAACGTTTAATATTATAAAAATGTTAAACTAAACTAAATATTATATTACTAAACGTTTCACTAAACAAATTATTATTTTCTCAGAGTTAAATTTTTACGTGGCGACCGGTTTCAGTACCTTTTGCGAACTGTCCTTGCATTATTATCTGTAGTTAACGAAGGACCTTCACAGAAATAAGAAAACACTTCCTTAGTTACTAACATTTTTTTAAACGTTGTAGTTAACTGTCAACCAATCACGTAATGTTATTATTTATGCATTTAATATTTTCTTTCTCAGCCGCGATTCCGAGATGCTTTAATACATATTTATTTATAATTAGACATATTATGTAGTTTAATAAGTTTTTATATTTGATGAATCATAATATGATATGTCGAAACTATTATTATTGTCATTTGATTTTTCTGGTGATTCCTAATATAATTAATAATAAAATACGACTTCACCAATCAGCGTGTAGCCGATTAGATTACGCGGTGAGATACTCTGTCTTTGTTTTTCTAGGCATATAATTCTCCAGCAGCGTCTTTGTCTGTTGCATATGGTCTGGTTTTTTTACATTGTACGTAGGTTACAATGAATACATAAGACCAACAAATGATTTTAGTTTTGACTAAGCAAGCAATTTCTGTATCACTCCCTCTTTGAATGCTTCAGCATTCTATTGTATATGTAAATCAATATTTTCTAGCACATAGCTAGGAAGGGTAGTTATTTTAAATAGATTATACAAGATTTTATCCATTTTAAAGTTTAACATCTTCTGGATAACTGTATGCCTAATGCTTTTATATATAATATGTTCAAATTAAACAAATATAAATAGTAGACTAGGTTTGTGTATTCTAAGAATTTGAGTTCCGTCAAAAACTGATGACTATTAATATTTTAAATTTGTCTGAATAGTTTTTTCAAAAACATTGAACCCCTATTTTTTTGTTTTCCGATACGACGCATATTTTTCTAAATATTTGACCGTCCTGGGACTTTTGCTTCCGCTTTATTATTTTTAGACCGTCGATTTGAGCGACATCTAGCCGGTATACAAAAAAAAGTTTAGGACAAAAAGTTCTTATATTTCAACGTAGAATCGGAGTCTGCAATAAAAGTTGGGGGTTGCCATTTAAAATTCGGGAGTTACCCCCACCCCCGCCTTAGTGGGTGGAGTGGGGGGGTTTAGTTTGGTATATCTGAATAGTTTTTTCAAAAATATTGAACCACAATTTTTTTGTTTTCCGATACGACGCATATTTTTCCAAATATTTGACCGTCCCGGGACTTTTTTGACACCCGGTATATATATATGGCCTCTCCCAAGAGGACGGAAACGGAACATCGAATCACATTTTTATCTCCATAGATCTATCGACTTCGCCTTTTTCGCGAGCCACAGAGAACAATAGAAAAGAAAGATCAAAGAACAAAACTAGCACATCTGAATTGAAAGTAATATCCGCTTAGAACCGTCATTATCGTTTTATGTCAAAGATCAAGATATTAGTTTATAAAATAAATCGATAGTGCCGCAAAGAAACCTGTAATATTCACACCTCAGTTCTAATCACGAATAATAGAGGGTGCTTCTAGTCACTATTCACAATTAATATACCTATTCAGATAAGGTACCCACAACAAACCTCGGAATATCTAAATTTTCTACTCGCGAAAAGTGAACGTAACACTGAATCAAATATCCAATTTAGCCAAATTCCATTGCACACAATTGAGCAAATTATTTACATCCTTAGTAAAATAAAATGTACAAATATCATCAGCGTAAAGTCTTATATCACCTTCAAAATTAACGGGAGTAATGTCATTATTATATACGTTAAATAGGACAGGTCCACAAATGGACGTCGTTATGTAGAAACCTACCAACCAACAAAATCGGTATTCATATCGGTAAGATTGTGAAATAAAACTGTTATCAAATCGTTACCAAAGCAAGACTTTGGTATCAATTATATTTGTCATGTAAATAGGTATTTACATACTTACAGACCAGGAAAATTTGTTTTTCCTTTTTGAAAAATTAATTAAAATTTGTGGGTTGGTAGCTATTGATCATTTATAATCAATATAAACAAGGCTTAAGAAATAGAAATTTTATTTATAAAAAAATCCAAATTATAAAATATTAAGCAACTTCGTTGTCAACTTCAAAATCAAGACCATTTACGTTAAACCCATCAACGTCTTCTTCAATATCAGCATCTCCCTTTAAATTGGAGTAAAAATCAAGGCAGTCTGACGGGATGAGATGCATAATTTCTTGTAGGTTTTTAAGTTTCTTTTCGGCTATACTCTTGCCATTTGGCCAGAGAGCAATAAGATCTCGAAAAATACTTTCAACGATTTCTGGACCCTTTCTGTTTACCTTCTTTTTAATGTTAATTTCTTCACTTGGCGCATCTAAATCGTTTTGCTGAATTATTATAAAAAAACGGTTTATTTTTTTCTATCCGTATAGAGCGAATTTTAAACCAATTTCATGCCTTCCACCGTTGTTTTTCTGTTAACAATCTTTTTTTCAATGTTTTTTATGGAAAAGAAATCATTCCACTTCATTTCATTGACAATAAGAGGCTTCTTTTTTCTACATGTACGCATGACATTCATATATTCAGACGGTGTATACAATCTCTGTTGATGTTTTAAAGCCGATTCGATGTCGGAAAAATCAGAATCGTTTGGCAAAAAACTATGACCAGCATATAAGAATTTAAGGGTTATATCGTTTAAATTTGGAAACGTATGCAAAATGGATTTTAATAAAAGTGTAAGCTTAATATTTCTATTTTGGCCCCCGCATGAGTCGCTCCATAGTATAAGATGTCGAACGTTAGGAGATAAATATGTTTTAACATGTTTCAGTAGACATGAACCAACTTCCTGAGCTCCTCTTCCGGCAACGCCTTCTGCCCAAACATAACAATATCCTCTATTTTCCGTTCCGCTATGTATACCAGCATTATAAACCCACAGTTGGCGTTTGTAAAAAATCATGTTTGATTGAATTCGTGGCAAAGGTAACGTCTTCTCCAAATCGAAGGTAAGGCACTCAAACTCGTCATTAGTTTTAGCCAACTGAAAATCATTTCGCCTTAATATTTGAGCACCCTCGGCTTCTTCTAGGTGTCTGTTATGCTTTTGTTGAATTTCTTTCTATTTTTCAGGATCATTTTCATTATCTCTTTGAATTTTAAAGCTATCACAAGAATTGCACGTGTCCTTTTTTAACTTCTTAAACTTTAGATTAAAATGTGTATAAAATATTTTTTTGTACGATGCGAAACTTACAGCATATGGAGTTTCCTGACTGTACATTTCATACATTTTTCACCTCTGGCGGTAAAAATTCGGCACTTGTTTGTTCTCGGCGATAATGTGATTTATACTTGGGTATCTTTTTAATTTGTGCAATAACCTCGTCAATTCTATTTTCGCTGAGTTTGTTGTGCCCTGCTTGCTGCAAACCTCTTTGATCAGTTATTGGGGCAGCACCACGAAACTTCTTAAGAGCTGTATTTACCCTGAATAATGTTATTCCTAAAGTTTTTACGTACATTTCTCTACACACCATTTTTTCTTTGATATGATACCTCCTGGAAAATTGTCAGAATTTCTCCCATAAAGTCGCTTCTTATGAAATTGCTGAACTCCAGCGGCAATAAAATTAATTTGACAATCATACGATTTCAGGGACCAAAATCGTTCAAACTCCGCTTGGCGTATATCCAGAGGGATATGTTCAGCACATTTTAATGTACATTTACAATCAAAGTCAACAAATGCCTTTGGCTCTATAAGTTTGCCTTTAGAGTTGTAGTAGGATTGATTGCTGTTCTTTCTAATTTTTTTGTCGCCTATGTTTTGATTCTCGAATTTACGTTTTCTGCCTTTTCGTGGTCTTCTGCTACTACTTTTCTCGTTTTCAACATTATCTATTAAAGCGGAATCCACACTATCAGCTACGATATGAGGTTGGTCTCGAGAACTGTTACCCTCTGACGAGGAAGATCCGCTATCGGGTTCATAATTCGGGTCATGAACAGAATCATCATCATCTTCTGGTATTAGAAAATAATCATTTTGTTCTAAGGTTCTATCAGTTAAAACTGTGCTGGTACTCGGAATCGCGACTTCATTTAATTCACTAATATTTTCTTGTGGCGTGTTGCTCCGCATTTTTTTCTCTTTTGCTTCCTTGATTGTTATCGATTCTGTATCTTCATTGTCCGGTATTATCTGTACTGTTGTGATTTGTGGTAAATTGGAGATAATTAATAAATCTCTATTAGTATTCTTAGATCCTAGTGTTTCAGCTGAAAGAAAAAAACACCTTTACTTATTTGAGAAACGTTAGTATAAGTTTCTCACAGATAGGATAAAATGCATGTGTTTAAAATATAAAAAAGGAACACATATACCTTGTGGTTCTTTGTGGTTATTTTTTATCCCTTCGCTTATTTCGCAGCTGGTAATTACTTCTGCATCTTTCTTGTGAGTAATGATTTCCATTTCAGTCGTATTTGGTATATCTGTATCAATTTGTTCACGGGAACCTGACGGGTCAACTAAAAAATTACACCATATAGCGACATATCCAATTAATAATAATCTAATATTTATAATAAATATATAACAGTATAACACTTTAACAGTTTATTAACATAAACAATTCATCAGAAGTTATTGTAAATACCTAAAGAGTATAAAATCATTTTGTTTAGGTAAAGTTACTAAATTAATTATTGCATAATTAAGTAAATATAATTTTTAATTTCTTTCTTCTCTGAGTTGGAAATGATATATTATTTAAATCATTATTAAAATTGATATGCTTGTTTAAATAGGCATACACACTTACCTTGTGTTTTATTTACCATTGCAATTATTCGGCAAGTCCGGCTTTTTATCATGGTGTACCTATTTATTACCTACGCAAATATAGTGTCCAACTTATTTCTACTTATTATAACACACTAGATAAAATAAAACTTGATTTAATTAACTACGTAACTTCGCACTGTTCACTATAAACATGGCAGTTTTAGGTTATATGAAAGTTCTCTTTTTACTGAAAACTACCAAGCCACTTGGAGATGTCACATTTGGAGGTTAGATGAAGATTTCATTTTTGCAGAAAACTACCAAGCCACTTGGTTGATTTGGAAAATCATATATACCAACCAAGTGGGTTGATAGCTTCCTGCATTACAAAAATGATTAAATAATGGATACATGGATTGGTAGGCAACTTATTTAACAAGATGTATGTTCCACGAATAAGTTGGTAGGCTTCTGCAAATCAAAGAATAGACAACGACAAGCATATTACTATACATTACTCCATTTAGGTGACATTGTGGGTTGGTAGCTTTCTGCATAACTACGTCCAAATCTAATGCTGTGGCGCTGTGGGTTTTTGAAATAAAAATGACCAAGTAATAATTCAAATTATAATAAGGCATCCATTTTTCTGTCAAGATGATTAACAAATGTAATATAGCAAAGAGAGTTAGCGATTCAACAGCATTCCCTACATAATAAAGGAAGTTTGAATGTGCGAACGCCATTAAATTGTTAGAAACGTGCCTTCCTTGTTGACAAAGTTGGGTCTAACAATCATTTATTCTAAAATGAAAATAGAATTCAATAATGCAAATGTTTTGATATGTATGTACAGGCACGAGTTCTTTAATAGGAAAAGTTGGAAGGATTGGCCTATCTGTATTCCAATGGGACCGGGACCAAGGATTAGGATAATCAGACTAGTCGCCATGCTTGCTCACTTCACTGCTACCAAATATAATTTTTAGCAATCTATATGCTTATAGAAAAAGTTTGGAACGTTCTCCGCTTGCTAAAATATTGTTTTACAATGTACTTTGCTTCTATTCTATAGGAAATTGCAAATTCCATGTTCACTATAAGATTACGTCACGTTCCATTCGGAATTTTTGATATTAAAGTTTATAAGTTAATACAGGATATATTCGCAGATACCTTAGATTTGAAGATTATTAATATGGGATCTGTAATTCTACGTAATTCTAAAAACTTATCGTAAAGAAATATTTATTATTATTCTCTGTCGTATTTTGCCGATATGTAATATTGGCGCTGTTATATATGTTATTGTTATAATCTATATATTAGTATTATTATATACCTTAGTTTATTGTTGTACCTACCATAGTTACATCGGACTTGTCAGAATATAATGAAGTACTTGTCAGACTGTGTAACTTAAAATAAAGAATATATATTTAACTACCGTAATAATTTATCTCAATGTAGTGTATTAACTCCATATATATACAAACACAAACATTACATGGTGGCAGCGAGTGAAAAACGCGTTGAGATTGTTAAGAAATTTACATTTTTCGGTAGTGCGATTGCCGGCAAATATCCGATTTTGTGGAAATACTTTTTTGATGGGCAATGTGAAAATATCGTGCCGCTGGCTGTGTACGATGACAATGTAGTCATGTTTAAAACTAAAATAGTAATTAAATAAATTCTAGTATTTAGTATTAAAAGTACTTCGCGGTGTGAGGCTAAAATGGCAGAACAATTAAAACTACCCAATGAAATGAGTTTTAGAGGTAATGTAGCAAGTAATTGGAAGCTATGGAAACAGAAATATATTTGCTTGCCAGTGGAAAAATCGGAAAAGGTGATGATATTAAAGTTGCCATACTTTTGAATCAGCTTGGAGATGAAAGAAATAAACAACATAGTTCTCCAAAAATTCGATGAATATTGTGATCTTATAAAAAATCTTACATATGAACATTTCAATTTTTTTAAGAGATCAGCTGGTGGGTGAGTCGTTTGACCAATTTTTAACTGTACTTAAACAACTAGCTGGTACCTGTGAATTCAAGGGAAAAGATGTCATGATCATGGACCGAATTTTCTTAGGAATTAAAGACTCTCGAGTGCAAGAAAAAATGATATAAAAGTCTGAATTAACCCTGGAAAAGCGGTGTCTATCTGTCGTGCAATGGAAAGCAGCTCAATGAAACAGCAGGAAATTTCTCGTAATTCTAAAACAGATATTATTTCCGTGGACGCGATCAACCACAGTACTCGAAATGATCAAAATAAACAAAAGCATATGGTACGTGGTGAAAATAAATTTGGTACTGCAAATGCTGTTGCTGGTACAAGTAGGGATAGCACGGGACAAATTCCAGGTAAACAATGTACATATTGCGGACTCAGGCATGATAAAGGTAGGTGTCCAGCATATAATAAGTATTACAGTCGCTGTAAGCGAAAAGGACATTATCGAAAACTTTGCCGGAATAAAAATGTTTATGAAATCGCTGAAACTGAAACAGAAAGTGAAACTGGGTCGGAAAGTGATGAACAAGACCGAGACTATAATAATAACAATGTTGTTTGGACAATAACAAAATTTGAGTCTTGTGTAGGTGATAGACCTGTAAATATAAACCCTCGAAAAATTTCCGCGGTGAGCGCGATAGAGTGGTTTGAAAAAATCAAAGCTGCTGGTTGTACATTAAAATTAAAAGTGGATTTAGGTAGTCAAATGAACATCTTAAGTAAACGAGACTTTGATACCCTAAATATTGATGAAAAAAAACTTTCAAAAACCACATCAAAATTGTTGTCTTATACGGGTCATAAAATAGACATACTTGGACAGATAACTTTAGAACGAAAATTTCAAAGAACGCAAAAGTACTTGTTATTTCATATTTTATGCTCTAATGAGCCTTATCAATTCTAGGACTTAAAGCAGCTGTTGATTTAGGAATCGTAAAAAACAGTAATGTTTTAAAAATAAATTCTGTTACAAACAACTTGCAAACTGTAAAAAAGTCGTAAAAGTATATGTCCTGGCATCGGAAAAATTTCCAAAACTTATCATATTAGTTTGAGAGACGATGCTATACCACGTGTTAACTCATGTAGAAAAATTCCAGTGGCTTTAAAAAGTTTGGTTAAACAAAAACTTGACAATTTGGCGGCGGAAAAAATAATCGTTCCTGTCACAGAACCAACAGACTGGGTACACCCAATTGTAGTTGTGTCGAAAACCAATGGTGATATTCGCGTGCGTATGGACCCTAGAGCTTTGAATACGTATATCAGACGAGAATTATTTCAAATTCCCACTCTGGATAGTCTCTTTTCAGAATGAAGCGGTGCTCAATTTTTTACTTTCCTTGATGCTTCTTCTACGTTTTTGCAAATTCCTTTAGACTATGAAAGCTCTTTACTGTGTACTATTGCAACTCCATTTGGTCGCTATCGTTATCAGAGACTTCCATATGGACTTTCTTCTGCACCAGAAATATTTCAAAGGTTTATATTTGAAACACTAGATGGTTTATCTGGGGTAGTAGCTTACTTCGATGATATTCTTGTTTTTGGACGAACTCCTCTTGAACCTAATGATAATCTTGCTAATGTTCTTGAAACTGTTTCAAAATCTGGATTGACTTTAAACTTAGAAAAATCAAAATTTGCCGTTACTCAGCTTAAATTTTTAGGCCACGTCATAAGTAATAAAGGCGTGGGGAGCCACGATGATAAAAAGACCCAAGCTATATTAAAAATGAGTCATCTAAAGAACAAAAAGGATCTCCAGCGTTTCGTAGGCATGGTGGTATACCTAGCAAAATTTATTCCAAATTTATCTGATAAAAATGCGACGCTGAGAAGACTTTTATCTAATAATGTCGATTGGGAATGGTCACAAACTGAAAATAACTCATTTAATCGCTTAAAAAAATTGCGCTTAAATTAATTGAAACCGATCATCGTTCTCTGTTAGGTCTCCTCAAGAAACCGCTAGATGAAATGTCACCAAGAAAACAACATTTAGCTTTTCGACTATTAAGATACCAGTTTAACTTACAATATGTACCAGGAAAAAACTTACATGTACCAGATACGCTAAGTAGAGAACCATCCAAAGAAATAATTGATACCCAATATTTAGAAAACAATTGTAGGGTTTATTATGTTATTTCAACGTCACCAGAAAATGAAAAACGACTACAAATAGAAATTGAAACTGATTTTACATTAAGTAAAATAAAACATTATGTTCAGCATGGTTGGCCACAACATAAAAGTAATATAATTTCTTCAGTAAAAAAAATTTGGTCTATGAAAAATGATATTTTTCTTCATAAAAATGTTTAATTCTATAATAAAAGAATAATTATTCCTGATTCATTAAAATCAGAGTTCCTGGAACTTCTTCATAGATCTCATCAAGGTGTTGTTTCTACTAAACTGTTAGCTCAAACTTCAGTATATTGGCATGGAATGTCAAAGGACATTGAAAATGCTGTTTTAAGTTGCCTAACATGTCAAAAGTATGCAAAATCGGATACGAAGGAACCACTCCAACCGCGTGAAATTCCAGAACTTCCTTGGCGAAAAATAGGAATTGATATCAAATCACTTGGCCCTCTAAATTTTATTGTAGTGGTGGCTACTTCAGTAAATTTGTTATTGTCAATAGAATTCCCAACAAAACAGGAGAAACCGTAATATCAAGCGTGAAAAATATTTTTGCAACACATGGTTTACCGCAACAAATATTTTCAGACAATGGACCTCCCTATAACTCAAGGGAGTTCAATAATTTTGTTGCGAAATATGATATTAAACTATAAACCTCGAGTCCTTATTATCCACCATCTAATGGTATGATTGAAAGGACTATAGAAACCGTTAAGGGTTTGCTCCCAAAATCATTTGAAGAAGGTAATGATCCATTCTTATCAGTACTAAACTATGTCACTCCCAAACAGGACTTACCATCTCCTTGTGAGTTATTAATTGGGCGAAGATTAAGAACTCTCTTACCCGTTGCAATGGATCTTCTGTCTCCAGAATATTCACTAGAAGATGTAAGAAAGCAACTTTATCTAAAACAATCCAAGCAGAAAACATATTTCACAGAGGTTCCAAAAAGTTACCTAAGCTGAATCCAGAGCAACCTATTCTCATTCAGCAAGGAATCAGATCTTGGAAGCCAGGAATAGTTTTCAGTGAGTCTGGTCGCAATGATTACTTAGTTATGGTAAATAATGCAGAATATCGTGGGTACCGTAAATTTCTAAGACCAATGCGAACATCGATCCCAATTGAAGAATCTAAATCCTTGTATGACAGCTCTGACGACAAACCAACACATGAGGAAAGAAAAAATGTGCCCAAGCGTGATTCCTTACCTACTTCTAACACAGAAACTAATGTTTCACCCCGGAAAGATTACAATAAAATTAATTTAAACAATCTATCAAATTCTAATCAATCTCAAATTATAACTAGAATTGGTCGAGTGGTTAAACCTCCCAATAGATTTGAATTTCATTAATAAATTATAATTGTAGTTTATCTATTTAATAAAAGGGGCGTGTTATATATGTTATCGTTATAATCTATATATCAGTATTATTATATACCTTAGTTTATTGTTGTACCTACCATAGTTACATCGGACTTGTCAGAATATATTGAAGTACTTGTCAGACTGTGTAACTTTACATTGAGATTAATTATTACGGTAGTTAAATATATATTCTTTATTTTAAGTTTTTAACTTTAATTTTATTTTATTTTAAGTATTTTAAGTGTATTAACTCCATATATATATATATATATATATATATATATATATATATATATATATATATATATATATATATATATATATATATATATATATATATATAATATATATATATATATATATATATATATATATCTATATATATATATATATATATATATATATATATATATATTTATATATATATATATATATATATATATATATATATATATATATATATATATATATATATATATATATATATATATATATATATATATATATATATATATATATATATATATATATATATATATATATATATATATATATATATATATATATATATACAAGCACAAACATTACAGACGCAATATTTAATAACAACTTAACGTGTATTGGAACTGTGTACAAAAGTACGTACAGTCGTGCAGTACAGTGCTTTTAAAATTTCAAAAAAAAACATTCATACTTTTTGAATACATTGGAAATCATAGCATCTGCCAAGGAAATCAAGGCATCTGCCTTGGCTTGTGTGTATAAACACTCAAGCAAAACTCGACGGTCAATATGCAAAATATTTTTATTCTTTGAGATATAAAAGTCTAAGAGAAACGCCAAAACTGTTACAGGCAGATTGTTAAAAAAATACACATTAACCCAATTATTTAAAATAACAACAATATTTTAAACATACCAAAAAGAGAAGATTATTTTTCCACCTTGAAGTGTTTATACTATATTATTTCAAATGATAAAATTTAAAATAAATAATGAGATTTTTTCCCCAGTTTATTGCGATACAATAAAAACTGATATATCAACCCATGTATTGAAAATGTATCAAATATTTTCTAATATTTCGCTAAAGCAGCCCCTTAACGACCCCCAATGTTATATTTCATAATAGTAAGTAATATTTTACTTACAGGATTTAAACAAAATTAAAATAAACCAGAAATTTTGACGTGGAATTATTTTTTTGGTAAAAATAACAAAAATTTTACTGCGCTGGGACTTCCTAATATAATATATTTTTTTTAACTTTTTTAGGATATTATTATTTTAAGTAAGCTTGTGCCAATTTAATCAAAAAAAGAAATTGTTTATTATGTATTTAAAATGATAGTATAGGAGTAGTATAGGAGATGCGCCCCATTGCAACTCGTAATCTACACATTTTTGTGTAGTGAACCTGTGGTACGCCCACGCTTATACAGAGCAAATCACAGCAAGACCCTCTGATTTGTGTGCATAAACATTAATTTTCTCTCCACTCACTGAAATATTAATAGTCCATATAATCTTTGAGGTCATCTACATTACTTTAACATTATTATGTGCTCATTAGAAAATACCTTTTATGTGCAAATGGGAAGCTGAAATAAATTTTAGCTATTTTTGGATATTCACGGATGATTTTGTGTCCCACTAATAAAATACATGCCGCGGAACCTCGCCTTATGCCACAGAGGCTTGTTAAATATTCTTTTGAACGCGTACAAGTTTATTTTTTGCACATTTAAATATTCATTACTTTTAGTAGCAAAACATTAAAGCTGTATCTTGTATTAGCTCTCAAAGAAGATCAAAGTCTAATAAATAATGTCCTTGCAGATGCTTTTTAATTTAATTTAAGATGGCTAGATCGCTTGTATGGTCGGTTTTTATTTAGCTATATACATGAGATACTTTAGACTGGGACTCGGATTCTTTTACGATCTTCTGGGATGTGTATATAGGACAAAGTGGGATACATTTGATACATACTCAGTGTACCAACATTCTCAAGTGTAATTACTATATGTGACTATATACAAGGTTCCAAGAAAATGGAGTATGAAAAGCTTATATCGAAAATAAATTATTAATTTTTTACATAATTAAAAATTACCGAAGGAAAATATCTCCTTTGGCTATTTAAGTCCCTTAGCAAGTAAATTTAATAAAGTATTTGACATTTAATATTCATTTGAACCGGAATTGCTAAAAATTAGTAACCTTCAGACTCATGACTTTGATCATTTTAATGTAGTACCCTATACAAACCTTCCGTCGGGTGCTGCTGATTGTTACGACGCAAATGTTTTCTGCTGGTATTTTAGATTAATAAATAGAGGGGAATTACAGTCACCAATAGCTTTCTATCTCCCACCAATCCCATTTACAGATCGAGACTAGATAGTTCTAAAAATATTCTATACAACACGAAATATATTTCAATATTGTTCAATATTGATACACAGCAAAAAATAAAAAGCCCATTTACTTTATGTAGATAGAAGGCTTTTTTAATGATTGCAGTCAAATATTGCCAGAAATATACACACAAGAAGACATACCTATATGAGGGAATGGTATAATGACATAGATCTTTTTGTATTTTTCTTATTTTAGTAAAGTCACCTGTGTACAATCAATAAGCCATCTCGACAATTTCGACCTTAATATTTGGGAATATTTTAAACAAGAAAAGAAAAATAATGAATATAATTTGAAAACTAATTTACGAAGCGTTTCGCAAATAGTTAAAGAGAAAAAATGGGACTTGCGTGATAATATCAATGCACGCATTAGGAATGTGATATATAAATTGAAGAGGGAGAAGGAGAGCACATGACACTGAAAATACTGAATGAGGACCTAACAGCTAAGGCTATAATTGACATGATAATAAATGTTTAGGTCGACTTCTAAGGACATGTGGCTTTGAGTATAACCTGGAAATAATAGACGTTATCTATGTAAGCTTCATAACATCGTCCATGAACGGATTCATATTCTGAGACAGTATGTTACAAGTTTTCAAAGCGAAAATCATCTGCAATGTGTATATTTCGATGTAACAGATTTTTCCAAGACGGATTTCAAAAGAACTTGGCAAGATGAAAATATCAAAAGTCTATAGCAACGGACATGTAAATACTGAAAAAATATTGGCTTTGTGAGTAACGCGAGTTTAATATTTTCAAGAAAATAAAAAGTCGCCGAATCTATGTACAGAGACTCATTAGAATAATGGGGTTTGGTGAACCTAATACCCATGTCAGTAGAACGGTCATTAGTTATTCTTGACAATTAATCCTACAACAGCACTCTTACTGAAAAAATACGGTACTTCTTTGAGCAAACGGCAATTACAAAAGTGGCTAAGTGGTTAATCTCGGCTAAGTAATGGCCCAGATTAACGCCGATACGTTGTTGACGAACTGCGAAATGCACAATTATTGAGGATACCTCGATATCATTGCCTATATGACCCGATAGAGATGGTCTGTGCAATCTTCAAAAAGTATTATGATCGTCATATTAGTGAAATTGGTTCTGAAAGTACGGAATGATGCTTTGAAAAAGCCACCCCGAGTCACATCCCCCCGTATAAGCGAAAACGGTATAAGCGCAAAATTTATCATTTTCTATTGAGAACGACGAAAAATTCGTCGAAATTTACACTAAATCTGTAGGAATATTCTGATGAGGAAGATTTCTGCTATAACGATGAAAATAGTGAAGTGGAAGACTGAACTGTGTTTCTTCTTGCATTAATATTTTTTACAGTATTGGTACCTACTTTATTTTTTTATTTTTCGTTATTTATTTTAATTTTTTTCATTAATATCATTTCTGCCTACAACGAATGTTATGAACTTTTGTTGAACTTAACACTATTACCCTCCAGAGTATCTTCAACAGCGATTAAAGTGCGCAATAAAAGTTTGCCTAAACTACCTCAACTTAAAATTAAAAAAAATAAAATAAAAGTTCGGTGGATACCGAAATCTCTAATTATCCGTGGACGCCACTGACTGTGGGTATCGTGACTCCCGGCACATCCTGTAATTTTTGGTGAAAGAATGAAATGTTCATTTCATTTCATTCTTCAAGGTCGAAATCTGCATTAAAATGTTACCTAAAATTTGTTACAAGTTAACTTACATTCAAGTTCATATATAAATCAATTATTTATACAGGCCGTAACTAAATCCCAAAATGAGGAATTTGTACCCGTAAACACGTATCTTTTATGAACATTAATTTAGGTAGAGTTAAGTAGGATGAGATTTAAACGGTTGCCAAGAGCTCATAATAGTTATATATATGTACAGGGTAAGTCTCTTAAGATTGACACCCCCCTTATCTCACTTATCCTTTGCCGATTTAACTCATTCAAAAAAGGAGTGGACGCGGTTTTTGATGAATTTTTATAATCTGAGCACGGATATTAAAAATCTTGTAAGATATACAGGGTGGAAACTAAAACATGATTTTTTTAAATGGAACACCCCGTATATTTTTATACCAAAATAATGTCCTTACAAGGTGCCAATGTTACAAGCTGCCAAGGTGATCTACACTCTAATAAGTTTGCGTTTTTTTTACAGGTAAAAAGAATTTAAGGTTATGTGAAGTCTACTTGTAACACTTACTGAGACGATGGAAGCGGCCCAATAATGTGTCCCTCAATCAACGTAACACAGGGTCTAGTGAACACAAAATAAAGTAACTACGAAATGGCCTCGTAGCAACGAACAAAAAAAAACGATTACCTATATCAATGAATCCGACATACCGTCGAATGTGTGCGGGTTAACAAACCACAACAAAAGTAATTATCTTAATAAATCCCACCCTATCATGGAAATAACAACGTATTTATTCTTATAAGAAAACACTTTTAAAACTTGAACTATAAGTAACGCCAGCTGTGTGCAAGAATAAAAGGGAAAAAAGAGTAAAAGGAAGGTGACTAGTTCAACACCATGAAGAGTATCACCTGGCCTTGAAAGCAGGCCATGTGCCATTGAACTGTAGACATCCTGAACGCGCTAAGAAAAAACTGTAGGAACTAAAGAATAGGGACAATATGCGGTTACACCAATCAATAATGTTCTATGGAAAGATGAAATTACTATAATACAAATGTGCTGCCACAAAACTCGTAACATACATGCCTTAAGACTTAATAATGAATATTAAAGGAATAGATCTGTCGATTTCCCTAATAGATTTATTTAGAATTATGTACCTACAACAAACTTCTGATATCTAAATGGTCAATTGACAAAAGAGAACATAACAACACATTGATGAATGTAACACTATTTTGACGCTAAAGAATATTTTGAAAGACGATTTTAGAATTTTTAGAAAGACGAGTTTGAAATTTAATTTTTTTATTGTATTATTAAATACTTTTTATTATCCCATATTTTTTATGTATATCTTTCATAGGCATCTGTGATGGGACACAGCTAACATATACTATTATTTATTTTTCGTTAAAACTTTTCAGTGTTAAATAATAATACCGCTTAAATTTAAAAAAAGGTGTTTGGAAGACATAATTCTGTACTTTTACGCAATACCACCAGGTCCCCTACTGTTTCTCCCTTTCCCACCCCTTTCCCACCCATGCTAGTCATACTAGTTACTACTATTCTCGTGACGTACACGCAAAGAACGCTGGTGCGAACATCATCCCTGCTATTCATAAAATAGTGCAGTGAACATATCTAAGTAGTTGTCAAAAGTTAATATATAGTAAATAATTTATAGCGCCACTGAAGATATCACAGTTTAGTTCTAGGTACTCTAACATAACAAAATTATATTGTATATCTCATCGAATACCATAAAAGCAAGAAATATGAACCACGTTGTAAGTAGAAACACCCTGTATCAAAGTTTTGGATCAAGAAACAAGTGGAACTACACCAAGAAAGTAAATCAGCGTTGGTTAATAGTGCAAGTGCCGTGGCCAAACACATGTTCTTTTATATTGGTATTACACTTTTAATAGCTCAGCAGAACGACTCTCCACATTTCCAGCCAGCAAGATCGGGACCAAAAACCATTCCCTCGATGCCACCTAACAATTTCTTTTAACGTTTATTTTTATTTTCAAACTGCCGACCTTGTCAAAATAGCCCGCCTTTCCCCTATCTCTCTGGATGTATATGTAGTTATCTATTACCGTCGTCGCCATGCACGCGAGTTAGCGCCCTCTAGGGAGAAACTTCTTTTAACGACACCGTGTGCTGATACTATTTATGAAGTAATAAACTGCCTTTTCAATGGTGCTGGCTTCTTAGTTTGTTGGGTTGGTTTAATTGAAGCAACGGTTAACAATTTAGTGCCTCGCGCTTTTCATTTCGGGTGGGGTTATGTTAAGATTTTTCTTTTGTTACTTCTCTCCGAGGAGCAGCAATTACGGCGGCGTGATAAAAATTAATCTATATCGCCTTTTTAACTGTGCTAGAAAAAGGAATGTATTGTTATCAAATTAGATATACAACCACCGGTAAGTAGTAATAACTTCAATTATTACCACACTGTAAAATTTTCAGAGTACGGGAGAGGCGCTTTTGTTCACGCGCAGCACCTAAACCTGTCGTTCTAGCGCGGTTACGATTTTTTATTACAAAACTCAATTTTTATTTTAATTTAAAGATTATGCGTCAAATCAAAAAACATTTTTTTGGCCAAAAAAAGGGGGCGATTATCAGGTCACCTGCAACATATCACTCTAGCGTGGTACCGTTTTGTTATTGCACTATACCTAATTTTCAATTACATTTGCTTATAATTGCATAAAAAAGATAGTCCATAACTTGTCCGACTAATTTTCAGCCTCGTTTTTTTAGTCCGACAACCTGAACATGTCAGTTATAGTAGTTTATGTTTTGCTATTGCAAAATTTCGGACAAAACTAAAACTTTTTGAACTAAATATAGGACTGTTCGACAAAAATATGATTTACTATTTTTGTCGAACCAGTTTTTTATTACCAGTTCGAGAAAAAAGATTAATACGATGCTTCGAATATGCATGCATGCAAGTTAATCGAATGCATGCAAGTTAATCGAACTTTTAATTTTCGTGTTTAATTAGCTGCAAATATTATGTAAATTAATGCTGATATCTTGTATTATGATTTTATACTATAAGGGAGAAGAAGTATTTTCAGATTTTAAAGAAGAACATGGCCTATCAAGAAGCTATTATTAATGTCATACAAACTTCACCGACTGGAGAATGTATAGACTAAAAACCAAAATTGATGTTAACAAAGGACGTTTAGAAATGTTTGAAAAGAGTTATAAAAATACTAGTTCTTCAGAGGAAGTATTAAAGAATAAAATTAAATCTTTTGATGCCTCAAACTTACCTCCGAGCAAACAAGAGCTTTTACAACGTGTAAAGCGCAAAATTTATATAAGCGGCGTATGGTAAAATGCACTCAAACAAATGCCAATGGAAATGAGACCAGAAGAATGCGGCTGGGAATCAATAAATGGTGCTTACAAATTTTATTAGTTTGACGGTCCTCGAAGTCCACACGTTAACGGTCCACGAAATATCTTTAGGGAATATAGGTATATTATTGAAATCTTATACAAAAAATTTATAATAAATTTTAAAAAATATGCAACTTTATAGAACTTTTACTAACATTATTTCAGAATATGCTACCGATGATGAAGGCGATTCGGGACTGTTAATACAATCCCCTATTTTTGTCGGGCAGTGCTATATTTAGATCAAAACGTACCAATCTATCACGTGTGATAGATTGGTATAATAATAATTGGGATTGGGATTGGATATTATAATAAAAATATGATGAAGGCGATTCGAGTAATGAAACTGACAACGATGAATAATACGATAATGAAACTGATGATAATGTGTGGTGATGATTCAGATTCAAAATAGTCTCAATTTTATTGATGTTGACATTTTCAATAAATTAATTTATATACTGCATTAAATAACAAAAGTTATTAAGAACAAAATATGGTTTGATTATATTTCATAATTTTTTAATAAAAACTACAATTAACCGATATATAATTAGTATTTATTAATTTATTAGTATTTATTTACTACATTGCAGAGTTTTGTTCTATAAGGGTATGCATTAAATAAAAGATATGTTATTATGAAAAAAATCAAGTCTGATAATTTTTCATAATTTTTTTCAGAAAAAAACTGAATTTTATTTATTAATAATTTTATTAGTTCTTATTTATTTACAAAGTATTGCACAATTATCCTCTATCAGAGTATAAATTAAATAAAATCGAAATACAACATGTCAACATTAATTTACATCATATTTACAGCTAATAAAACACGAAAATAAATAGTCGAATGAGAATGAATTTTGTCGGACTCTTAATGATCCACTATTTTTGTCGGACAGTGTTATATTTAGTTCTAAAACGTACCAATCTATCACGTACCTATGATTTCTGTCCGAAATTTTGCAATCGCGCAACATAACCTGCCATAACTGTTAAAACTGCTTAAACTGACAAAAACGAGGCTGAAAATTTATCAAGTTATGTGCTGATGTGTTGCAGGTATCGGACTCGACTCGATAATTGCAAACGTACAAAAAAAAATCTGCGTGCAGCACAGCACACGTGATAGAAGTGAATACTTCTTTACCGATTCGTTGAGAGAGTGAGAGAGAGTACAGTATATAAATTAAACAGTTAGTTGTTGTTTAGAAACGAAATGGTGTCCAAAAAATTTAAAAAATGCAAAAGAAATCGTTTTTGGAGTTTCTAGCAATAACTAGGGGAGAGCGGGGCACATGTGGACACTTTTTTTCATATGTTAATAGCATTAACAAAAATAAATTAATATTGGTTTTATATGGAAAAACTTCATTACTGGGTACTTTACTTTATATTATTCTACTTAAAACTGATATTAAAAAAGAGATAATATACAAAAAATGAGATAAACTAAAAAATATCATATGTCCACAACTGCCTCTTTCTGGGGCAGATGTGGACATGGGGTGGGGCGGATGTGGAATATGTGGACAGTCCACATGTGCCCCATATTTATGGCCACATCTGTCCCACAAAGCACCAGATGATGTTATAATATGTATAAAATAGTTTTGACAAAGTTAGGTTAGTTAAGTAGGCAGCAAGTGTTAGTCAAATAAACATACATGCCAGAGGTATATATAGAGCAACGGTGGAAAATTATATAGAATATTGAAAAAATGTGATAAAAGCTTTAAAAACTTACCTTTGAATCATACAAAACACAAACGATTTGATAACTTCGCCATGCAATACGACACACGGCCAAAAATTCGTCCAACTACACAGTTCGTGGGCTACATCTAGTGGTTAATAGATGAAATTTTCAAATCAACATTTGTGCGGGAAATTAGAACTGTCCACATGTGTCCCGTGTCCACATATGCCCCGCTCTCCCCTACAACTGCAATCGTTTTGACTACAATACAAAAGTTGTAGAGAATTGAATAATCTACAAAATGAGTTTGCCGGTGCTCTCTAGCTGAGTTTTCAGCCGAGAAAAACGGGAAAACCCGCTAAAAAGGAGCGTTTTATAGAAAATTTTACAATTATTAAGCTACGGCTTTCATGTTACGCGTAAGACTAACCTTGAATATGATTTTTTTTGTAAACCTGAATTTGTCCGACGGATAGTTTTGCTACAATTGCCAATTAAATTTTTTTGGCCCTTTATGTTGATAATCAACTTTGGCCGTACGGTGGTCCGCTCTTAATTTTCACATGAGTTCTGTAAACTTCAGAATATTATCTAAAGTCTGTATATTCTACTTACCTTACTAAAACCATGTCGGAAAACTATGGAAAATCTGGATAGAATATTTTTCAAATTTATCGAAGCGATAGGTCGCTAAAGGGGGTTTTTTCGGGTCGCTGATTACGTTTATTTATATTTAAAATGTTATATTAAAAATATAATTTTCTGTGAAAACGCGGAAAATTTTATCATACATTACCTTTCCTTTCCAATGTTATTATTCGAGTTTTGTATTGATTTTCGTTTACTTTTTCAATGTTTATTTTATATTGTCCATATAGTTAAGGCCAAAAAAATAGTGTTTGAAAATAGTGTTTGAAAAAGATAGTGCGAATGGAAACCATTATAACGCCATTTAAATGACCTTGCGATGTATCTTTTAGGGTTTTTTGGATCGCTGATTACGAATTTTATATTACAAATTTTTAAAAATATCAACAGGAAAAATTAGATGCCCGTTTGACAAGACAATTTCATGAGTAACAGATTATTCTATAGCTTACAAAACATACTACCTATTATAATACATGCATACATAATAAATCTGTAGGTATTAATTTGAAAACTGAAGAACATGTAATTTATTTAATCACAAGATACTACAAACTTAATTATTTATGGTACAATTAAAATATAAATTGCAATTTTGGTACACAGTAGGGGTATTGTTTGAAATCTTTGTTAACTCATTGATAACGTTGGGTGTAGGTAAATCATTAATGTCGTTGATGGATCCAGCTGTACAGTGAGAAGCTCGAGGATGTTCTGTTTTTTAGCTGGATGTTCTGAGGCGTCACTTCGTTTTTTCCCACTGGAGTGTTTTTGTACCATCCACTTCATTGTTCTTTGTTCCATTATGGGTTTACTGTTAAGAATAATCTATCAGTTGTTATTCTAGATGAACGTTTAACCATTAGAATTTTAAAAAGACGGACTGGACAAAAGGTAGGGTTCTTCGTGTTGAGGACCAGCCATTTAATGGAAAAATCAAAGAAAATGGAAAACATTATAACGCCATTAAAATGACCTTGCGTTGTCATCGTATGGGCTTTTTGGGTCGCTGATTACACCGGCGCCTTTTTATTAGTAAAGAAAGAAATATAGGAATTTATAGGAAATAAGAATAGGATATAGGAATTTTTGTGAATATTTTTTCTTGCGTCACTTATAATTTAGACAATTGAAAATGAATATTGAAAAAGTTGTTAATTAGCTAAAATAATCTAATTTTGACGTTTATATTTTAATTTCACTTCGATAACAATCATATCCTTAATTTTAATAAGTACATAAATTAAATTCTCTGTCGCCCTAAAGGTACTAATTAAATCAAATAAATAGTTTTCAAATTAACGAGTGAAAAAGCCAATCTCTATCTGAGCAGTTGAGCCAACCTCAAAATATTTTTCCTTAGTTATTATCCTCATAAATCGTGATGATAAAAATTTTCAAGCTGGCATTGAACCAGAGAGATTGAACAATACAAAAGTTAAACAAAATATTTGCTCATGCTTATTTGCAAAACATGTTTGCTCTCGTCAAAGATGCTAAATATAAATAATTCACTTAATTTTAATTCCTAACTAGTCAATTTTGAGTGAAAATTTTTAAGTTTTGAAAATCTTTGTTGTGAAAATTGAAAATTATAATTTAATTTCACCACCACCAACGATGTAACTTGATATTTTTTAATGATATTTATAACTCTATAACTAATAATATCTATAACTTTATAATAAATTGTATACGATCAAAAAGCCTTTTAATATGTTTATATGGAAAATAAGGTACTTCAATCCGCAATAAACGCCGATATAATCCAATGGGAAATCATTCCAGGTTACAATATCGGTTACACATAAAGTTTTTCTATGAGGAACTTTCCAATGTAGAGCGCACATCTTAAAGTATAATTCGGAATTTAATAATAACTTTCTGTTATTTGCTTTGAGGTTCTCGAATAGATTTGCACTGCACCGTAAGATACTTGGATAGTTTTTTAAAAAACTTTTCTCAAAGTTTTCTCGTCTTTAACTTTACGGAGCAGACAAAAAAAATCAGCCCTTGATCTAATAAAACAGATAAACCTATTTTCTGTGTCGGACACATTTTGTTTTCCATCATTTTTATTACGTCAGTGGGCAATTTAGAGATTTTCCCAAACTGATTGTTATTCTATGATGGTTTGTTTCGCTTCTATCTTGTCTCTTCCCGGTACGTTTTCAAATTTATTATTCTTTTTATATTTCACTTCCCTTTGATGTTTACCTACATGGTGTTCAAGTCGGCGCTATAGTGTTCCCTCATTTTTCTTCCGAATATCTTAGTCAGCAAGCTTCATCCTGCTGCATGGTGTGTTTTTGCCTACTAAATTCAATTGATATATCGTCCTGTGTGAAAATATGCGCTTCATGTTAGCCTCTCGCCTCTATCTGGGGGTTTATCTGCTCGCTTGAAAACGCAATATTATAATTTTGATTACCAACTATAACGGCGTATGCAACTGAACAAAAAAAATATTCGATATAAATCTACTGTTTTATATAATGTACAGTGATGGTGAAAAGGTTGAAGTAAATTTCCAATTAGGTATCTCCCCAATTGGAAATCTCCCTAAACCATTCCCATTACCCTATTCGTAACTAATTTAAGAAAAGCCATATGGCATTGTAGTATGCCGTAATTTAAACTACTAAACTACTTAAACTTCTAAAACGTAGATAAAACTACTTATTCTTCTCAGAAAATGTGAAAATTCCTCTCGAAAAATATCAATAACTGAAGTTCTCATTAGGAACATTTGCCTAATGAGATCTTAGCAACATTTACTTACTAGGATGCTAGGATCAAATTATTATTTATATGTAATATTTGTATCGTTAAGATTATCATACAATTATTCTTAACAAAGCATGTGAGAATAATAATTATAAAATAAGTACAAAAAACTCTGTATATTATCTAGAATCAAATTCCATTTTATTATAAAAGCCACGTTGGAAAATATAAATTCGCGCTTGACTTACCAGGGGTTTTAAGCTTCCGTCTTAATGTTTTAATGTGGAAATAGCGAAGTTAAGATTAAAAGAGTTCTGTAATTTAAGTTTTTCCGTCTTTGCTTCTTTCGGTTACTAAACAATTAGTTAATTAAGGATACTTTCATTAAAGAAAGATGTTCCGTTTGATATATGTTACGTTTGATATATGATTATTATAATTGGTTGATTTGAATTTGCAGGTTCGTGAATTTTTAAATGCCCCTACGATGGGCGATAATTGTGATGTTATGAAATTTATGAAATCATTTAAAAATGCCACGTTGAGTTTGATCAATTGTGATATTATGTAAATGTGTGAATGCTCTTTACGCTGGTTTAGATAAATTTGTATAAAATGAGATATTGTAAAAGTAATAGGATAATTTAATTAGAAATATTTGATCTGCTTACTGAATACTTACACTATTTCTTTCCTATTGAATCCTTCTTCGTTTTATGGACGCCGGTTCTATGAACACTAGTTTCTATTTTACTGGAAGGATCACTTAAGACATGAGCACTCTTTAATCCTAGCGAGGGGGTCCAATTAGGTCTATGATACATTTCTTTGCAATATAAATTTTTTTAAAAGTTTGAACCTTTGAAGTTTGAAGTTTTTTTATGAACTACATGGGACCAAGTTCTCTGTCACAATGCTTCTTAAAACTAGCAAAGTTTGAAATTGATATTATCTTTGAAAATTATGTTAATTCTTTTTTTTTACCACGCACAAAAACTTATCATTTTTATTGATATCACTGATTGGTAATGCTGCAGGGCTCTGGTGGTGTCATCTAGCGGATGTCGCCGTACTGCCTCTGGAATGCTGCTATGATCGCTGAAACTCTATGGTATATATTCACACTCAAACCTATAATTTATTATTTATGCAATTATTTTCTTCCATCACTTGAATTCATTGAGAACATTATTTCCTTTTCTTTTTATATCAATCACAAATCTTTAAATCTCTACTACGGCTGGTTCGCTACCAAGCCTCCACTTCTTGCTAGTTAATTACAACGAAAACACTTGCAACTATTTCTGCTTGTATGCCTTTTACACTGGTGTTATTGCTTATTTAGCACAAATTTAATATTATTACTTTATATTTACTATTAATTTATAACAAATTTTATGAAACTTCGGAGCGCGGCTGTTACCTCAGCGAACGCCTTAGCTGGACTATTTAATTGTCGATCGTAACTACGGATATGCCGTATTGAAAAACATTTGCATTTCCTGGTTACCTTACTACTTTCTTGTTATGATGTTATAATCTGGCCAATCAGATTGAAGCATAATATTTAATTTACTTAATTTGACGTAAAACTCTTACAATTTGAATTTAACTTTATACAATTTCGAATTATAAACACTACAATACAATCAAATTCACTTTCTGTTGAGTAACTTAAATTTATGTATGATGTGCTCTACATTTGATTCTCCTTGATAGCTAAAAACTCTCGAAGCCCATTTTTACAATGACGCTTTCGCATTAATCTTTTAATCTAGACATAGTTTATTATTGATCGATACTCTATAATTATTATTGTGACTTGTCTATTGCAATTATGCTTGAAATAGATTTTTGTGCCGATTAATAATTTAGTTATAAAGATATTAATTACGTTGTGACCAATCAGGCGCGTAGCTGGTTGACGTTCCGCTATAGTCTGTACGTTGGTCAGTGATGCATGTACGCTTGCGCTGATACTATAGTCCGTGCGATAGTTATTGATTACTGAATTTAATTTAATTTTGATTTGATATATTTACTGAATTTGATTACTGATTTAAGTTCTGTATTTTCGTTTAACTTAATATCACGAAACTCGGTAAGTAAAATTTACAACTATTGAATAAATTATTGTATAAAGATGATTT